>JASVEL010011411.1:0-71750 GCA_032618575.1 Nicotiana noctiflora | reverse complement strand
TTAACCTCGTCGACTGTCGTAGAGTTGGGTTCTGACCCATACAGTTAGTCCCTCCGCTTATCATGGTCGCCTCGAAGTCCTTGATGAGCAGATTTTGGCGATCACGAAATGGATAGTTTTTGGGCGAGGGGCGGGTGACGACTGCTTGTGTCGAGATCGTGGCATCCCTCATCTCTTCTTCTTATATAGCGAAGGTCCGATCTCTCGTATACGAGTATTGCCGGTGAAAGGGAACAATCGGCACGATGTAGTGCGAATTCGATGCGCATAATTTATGCAATTTTTCAATGGAATAGGACATATTCCGCCCTTAGCGGTGGATTTATTTGCTTTTCTGTAATGAGCGAGATGACAATCGTGATCGAGTGGGTACTTTATGACGCCAATCATGGAGACGCATGTTTTGGTATAATTGAACCATTTTTGGCGTTTGGATATGCAGTTAATGCATCGGTTTTCCCGAAAATTGATTGTGTTGCCTATAAGATCGTTTGGGCCATTTAATTCTTGGCATTCTCTAGTTTACTTATGGGATTTTGGAGCTCTTGTTTCTTGTGAACTTCAGAGTTCTTTCCCTTTTGCAAAAGAGTTCTTCACCGCTCTTGGTTAAATCCGACACTCTACTCTATTCTTCAGATAACTAATCGATGGCCAGTTCTTCTTCCTATGGAATTCTTCTGATGGGACTGCCGATCAGTCCCCCGGTGATTGAAGGCATATCTCCGGTGTTGGGAGAAGACGGAATGAAGTTGAAAGGGTTCTGTCAATAGACGAAATACTTCCCGTAACTGGAGGCCCGGTGGCGGATTTCACCGTCGATGGAGAGGATGACCCGGTGGATGAGGCCCTACTGATGGGGGATGTGGGTATGGCCCAACTATGGGAGCAGGGGTTCGTGCCTTCTCACGCTCACATTATCCTTGCCCGGCCAGAGTAGTGGGTCCATAGTAATCACGCTGGGTACTATGTTTTTTATGTGTACCCTTTTAGACTGGGATTCTGGGTTCAGCTTTCCAATTTGGTAGTGGACTTCTGTCGGTATATGGTGTGTCCAGGGCAGCTCACCCCCTCTCTTACAAACTTCTGGCAATGTTTTTAAAGTTCGCGGAGCTGGCCGGAAGGACTGTTACGCTCCAGTATGTAGTTGCTCTGTACGCTCCACAGCGGGTGCGAGGGACTATGCTACGGATGAGCCCGGGTGGTACAAAGGGTTTGACGACTGCTTTTGACGACGAGAGAGTAATTTTTTTTGTCTTTATTGCAAATTTGAATATTAGTCTTTAAGGTTAAGGGCAAGCTTACTTGAAAAGCTTCTTATATTTTACCATTGAAATGGAGAGTTTAAATCTCATCAATAACATATTTTCTTATACTCTTTGTAAGGAATTTAATATCCTTTTTCTTAAAAATTAGTCTGTGTTTACACTAAGGTTATCTCCAATCATTCCTTTATTTTTTTTCCCTAATTTTTTTTATATTCTTTTCTCTCTTCTATATTATCTACTAGCGACCGGTTTACGGAACAAGGAGTTAAGCAAGGGCCAGGAGATTGATAAAAGAACCTGGCCGAAGTCTGTCTGATTAGAATTTTTTGTTTGAAATTTTTTTGGAGTCCGGCATGAGGTCTGGCACCATTGGGCGGTGGTTCCTCTCCTTCCTCTTGAACCTCGAACAAAAAATCGATTTCAATTTCATTTTTTTAATTTGCATTAAACAAATTTTTTCTTTTTATTGTATTAATTTGTAATTTCTATAATTAAAAATTCCATAAAATTTTAAATAATATAATTTATAAGCAATTATTATAGATTAACTAATAATACAAATAAAAATAAAATTATTGCGATACAAGATTAATTAAATACATATTAGAATTGTCCCTCCTAAGTTATTATGTTGTTTACCATAGTTTCAGTTTTTATGTATTTTAATTTAATGTATTTTTAATTTTAATAAATTTTCATTTAATGTCTTTTCAATCTTCACTTTTCAATTTTAACAACATCTAATATTTTATATTTGCACCATTCATTTTTTGAGATAATTATATTTTTTTGTACAATTATAACTTATAATAAATTTAACTTATAATTTTTACATAAAAATAATAAATGCGCGAAAATTAATTTATCAAAATGATACACCAAAGTTAAGATATAATATTAATATTATAAAAATATTACATAAGCATAATTAAGTGTATAAAAAGATATAAAATAAAGATAAAATAATAAAATAATGGTAAATAGTAACGGAGATGAAAAAATTCCTCTATTATGGGGGATGGGGGCAAGGTTGGAGATGCCCTAATAGTTAGTTAGAGCTCATTTGACCAAATACTAAAATAATTATTCGGCAATAATAGTTTGATGAAAATTTTTATTTTGTGTATCATACAACTAACTTTAATTGTATGAGGCATCATGTTTATATCACAATTTTTGAATTTATATTTTTATGAATCAAAAAATATAAGATTGGGATTGTATGAGATACACCCTAAAACTTCTCCATTTCGACAATTGTATTTCAAATTCTACCATGATTTCTCAGTACGAAGGAGCAGTAAAATGTTGGGACAGAACAAAATACATACAGTATTATGCAATCCTCGCAAAAAAAGCAAGGGACAAGTGAATCAATATCTGCCTGCAAGAAACGCACATTCAGAGGATGGGTAAAGAATTTGGAACTTGGAAGTAACTCCACCTAGCATAATCAGATTAAAAATTTTAAATTTATGGATTCTGAACTTTCACCCAATATAGCATATTTTAGTTACTGAATTTGTAATTAAATATTTATATATTTAATAAATTTTTTGGTATAAACATAAATTTAAACAAAAACTACATAATTCATCCGGCGCATATTCAAAGATCTAGCTCCGTCATGCACCTGAGTAAGCATTTCGACATAAAAATTAGAGTATAATTTTTGAAAAAAAAATAATATTTGGAGCTAAGTTGAAAAAATATTGGAATTTGAAATTATATTTGAACGTGCATTTCACTTGAAAAAATATTGCAACTTTATGAGTGATGAAAAAAATTTGAAAAGTTTGATTTTTGAAAACTTATTTTCAAAAACTTACAAAATTTCATGTAGAAATACATTTTTGAAATTACAAAAATTTACGGACAAACGGTGCCTAAGTCGACGTTGAGGGGTTTGGTATGGTAATAAGTCTATGGGTGCTTTCAAAAGAGGGGACGGGCGTTACGTGTGGAATGGTGTGGTAGTCATATTGTGTCATTATGTGGGAAGGAAAAGACATGAGAGTAATGGAGTTTGGATATTTCCCACTTGATTCTACTCCTTTCTTTGCCAACATTTTATGTAATGTAGATATGTGGTTAAGAATATTAAATATTTACTCTCTATTATGTTATTGTAATATAATATTTTTTATAATAATACAATAAAAATAAAAATAAATAAAATACGAATTAATTTAAAATACTTTAATATAAAAGTGAATAAATATCAAAAGGAAACGAGGTTGTTAGAAAGATTTGACTGTATTTTATGTCCAATAATTTGAATGGTGTTGAGTTCTTTGAATCTTGTGTAAGTCCTTTACAATTATTTTGGATAAAACATTTTACCTTATCTCAAACTACAATCGCTTTTACATTAATTGGGAAGCGCGAGTAATTTATACTGCATATTAATTAATATTGTACTTAACTTTTTTTTTTTGGCGGAGATATATTAAGGTTTGTTTTCTGAAATAAAAGAAGTATAATGACATTATTTTTTCTTTGGCATTTTAAGAAAAGAATATGATATTAATTATCAACGTGGGTCAATTTTGTTTTCAAGTGAAACATCACATTCAATAGAGAGTGAACAGAGTAACATATTTTTTAAAATATATATTTTCAAATGCTTGTTTAATTGAATCAGAAATGGAGGCAAATCTGTCGAAGAAGTTATACACAATTTCAAAAATTCTTCATTGTTTTTTTTGTATTTTTCTCCCCTTGAATTAATTACTGTAAATCTTTGGCTCCTGTCAACTTAGATTTCACTACCCTTTTTCTTTTATCTTGCAGGAAGAGTGGAATCCTTGATTGCTAGTAGTGTTTAGAGGAAGGCATTGTCAACTTAGTTTTTTTTTTTTCTCATTGGGCCCGATTAATTTAGATTGTAAAGATAATTAAAGAGGAAATATCTCTGTCATAATTTTTCTATTTACATATTCAAACCTGAAACCTCTAATAATCTAGGAGTGATAACTGTGTTAAGGCATAGATATTGAGTCTTTCTAATTACTGATTTTAAGATGAAAATAATCCAAAATTGAAATCCTCTATAGTCAGTTAATGAACGAGAGGCATTAGGGATATTGTATTAGGATTTCAATGGTCTTGAATAAAGATTGAGGCGCCTATATTGAATTTTTTCCTAGACCCTACTTGTAAAATTACACCGAATATATTATTGTAGCAGCATATCAAACTGTTCTGAGCACAAGGTTACCCCGAAACTTTGATTTTACAAAAGTACCACACAAAAAATAAGATTTCAAGCAAATTATCCTCTACTGCCTACTATACAGTGGAGAACAGGATATTTGCTTAAACTTGAAGTATTAATAGATAATTTGACGTATTAAATATGAGTTTATCCAAAATGCTAATAGTAATCAAGTGGGATGAATCAAGAATGGATAAGCCTAAATCTTTGGACAGGTAAAAATCCAGGGAATATTAACCTTATTTAATAGTCAGACCAAAGCTTTAAATAAAGCTAAAGATAAATCAGTAGAAAGTCAAAGATATCAAGGTCAAACAACAACCAAAGTTTTTCTTTTTTGTTTCCCATTCAATATCCGGTATTGGCATTAAATCCTCACTGAATTCAAATTTACGCTGAAAAATCTCACGTTAGAGGTAAAACGCTACTTCATTTGGTCCAAAATAAGTGATTTTTTGGATGTTTTTACACATATTAAGAAAGTCACCTTTTAACATTAATTAGCAATATTGACTATTTTAACCTTACTATCTCACATAAACACTTCTAACACTATTTACTCCAAGAACAATATAGGAAAAACATGATTAAGTCATTTTTGAAATCTGAAAAAATCACTTATTTTCACTTATTTTGGGTCGGAGAAAGTATATAATAAAGACACTTTTCACTAAGAACTCAAACTCGAAATTTCTAATTAAATAGGAGTACCTTCACAACCTTCTTGGTAATAAGCAGAGTTTTTCATCAATGCATGAGCTGTGGACACAGAGTACATTCATTGCCTAAATTAAAGTCACTTTCCAGATCTTTTACTGCAACTGAAAGCAAATGTCTTGTATTGGTTCTTTAAATTCCTTACCCTATTGGATTTACCCGTTTATCGAAGCACATTTACTTCTTTTCTTTTTCTTCATTTTACATTATTGCACAGTACTGTACAATTTTTACTGAAGATATATATAATATTGTTCAACATATGTGTCCTGAAACTACAAATGATTCTTAACGGTTTTGATAATCAAGAGATTACAATTTAAACTATAACATCTCAACTGTTGATTTTATGACTGTTGTTACCTGTTTAGGCCTTTGATTCTCTTTTCTCTTCCTCTTTTAATTTTTCCCCTCTTTATTGTCTTTTTAACATGCAAAAATTCAATGTATCATACTTAGTTATCGTTCTATCGTTTATTATGTTTAACATATTATCTTTGATTTCTTGGATTTGAAGATTACGTCTTGTAAATTAATGACTTTATTGATCAGATGGCATTAGATTGAAACATACACTACTGAAAAATTCACCTATGGCTACGGATGCAAGACCGTTCCAATAGGTGAGTAAACCGTTGCCATAGATCTGTTGCTACGGTTCAACACCCGTTCCACAAGCTGGCGTGGCTATAGAGCTTATGGAACGATTTTTGGAACAGATCAGATAACCGTTGCTATAGTACAGTCTATCGCAACGGTTTTTCCTCTTCCCGTTGGAACGATTATTCTCATCAACTGCAACGGTTATTTTTCGTTACCATAAGAGCAACTGCAACGGTCCCTAACCGTTACTATATGACAAAAATGGCAACGATTTCTTCAAGAAATTGCAACGGTTGAATTACCTATTGCAACGGTTTTTAGAATATTGTGGAATGGTTTACAGGTCCTATTGCAACGGTTTGTAGAATAATTTGGAACGATTACAAGTGCTATTGCAACGGTTGAACTACCTATGGCAACGGTTCTATTAGCTGTAACAGTTTAATTGAATTGAAAATAGTGTCCCTGTTGCAATAAACTATAAAACACTAAAATTTATATAAATAACAAAATAAAACTATTCATAATCCAAATTATATAACAAGCTAATTAATAATAAATCCATAGATAGTGATGAAACCAATAAGTACATACAATTCATCTTTCAAGTCCAAAATTTTAAAATGTTTTGATAACAAACATATATTCTTAGAAACCGCCACATGCATCTTCAACGATCAACAATTCAAAAATATCTTAAGTAAGATCAAGATCTTCATCACTACTTCTGCCTGCCATTGCTTCATCTACTCCATCTACAAAAGAGTATAAATAAAATATAGTCTCAGTCTTGATTTGGTAGCTCAAACAAATCCCCATTAGAGCAAGAACACCAAAAAGATACAATTTTTAGCTCTACTAGCTACAAGACAAATATCAAAAACTCAAGTTTCCATTGAAGCCAATACTAACCAGATAATTACCCAACCAACACCATTACAAGGACATGGACAGAGTTCAGCAAACTTTTTAGCACCACTCGAGTGCACTCTTCTAGATATAATGAAAGAGAAGTTTATTCCACTATTCAAACATACATATGTGTACAATTGGAAAATTCTTCCCTTAGAAAATGTTACACTAAAAAAGGAAAATAAACTACTTTTACTCTAGCCGTTAACCTAATTAATGGAACCCTCGTTCTTTATCCTAGTGGCTATATGTTGCACATAGGCGGAGTTTGAGTCACTAATAACTATACACAAATTTAAAGCATAATTCAAGTATGACTTATATACAAGGGTAGGTGCCATGAATCTCAACTCTTACTCTTCACTTTGTTGCTCATCATTTATCTTTGTTACAAGACATAAGATACTTAGTTTAGGGACTAATATTCTTTTTTAATAATTTCCAGTGGTTTACAAATCAATGCTTCTGTATTTTAAGTCTTGAGAAATTAATCACTGGTTTAATTACAGATGCATATATGTGTACTTATTTTTTGTGACATATATGTATAATGAAGTTATATTTTTCTAATTACAAAAATTAATTTTATGATTTCCATGCATAAACTAGCTAAAAGTTGAATAACCATGCCCGGAATTAACCTTAACAAATAATAGAAATGGATTTCATAACTAGACGTGCCGGTAGTATATAACTCTTCACATGTTCCACCAAAAAACCTAACTAATAATCTCAAAACCATTAAAATCTTCCCAATAGGAATAGGTAGCCTACTACATATATCCAAGACCTGGCAAGTGTTAATTTATGCAACTTTGACATCAGTTGCAGCAGCAAACTCCAATCCAGGCCTAACATCATTAAAGACTACTTCTTGCCTTGGTGAAATATTCAATCTTAGTTTACTCAAAGTTTGTTGATCAATAATATTATTAACTACTCTCCTTTCTTGCAGTAGTATTTGAATTATTAGCTGGCCATTTCATCTGCATGAAATTCCTCTTTCTCCAGGGTCTTCAACCTCTCCTGCTAAAGTACTGACCTTATCCCAGTAATTAAGATTCCAAAACATGGTATTAAAGTACCCTCTCCATTCAACCTTGTAGAAATCCACAACAATCCACTGTCGTGGTTTGATCTTAGGAATCGAGAGAACGCCATTAGAACAAACGGGAAAAGAGAAAAACTTGCAAGCAAAACAGCTGAAGAACCAACAATATGGAGACCTCTATAATTCAAGTATGTCAAAGAGACTGTAATTCCTAACAGGGCTGGAATTCTTGCAACCAAGTGATTAAAAATATGCAACGAATGCTTCAAGTAATCGAAGAACAATACAGGGTAAAGAGCATTATCCATGACACCACTAAACCATTTCCAAAACCCTTCTTGAAATCCCCAGAAAGGGCCAAAAGCTGAAGATATCCAAATGACATAGCCACCATTTTCAGGGAAACTTGTGGCTAATTCAGCTGTGATTAATGCTTCAGGTATACTCCAAATATACATAGAAAAATTTATGTATATTTGGTTTAACCATAATGGACCTTGTAAGCTTAATTTATTCGGTTAAACTAGTGCCTTCTCTCTAGTAGACTCACAGATTCAGGAAGTGAACATGAGTTGAGTAATTAAAGACATCAAATTCAAACCAAGAACAAACATTCCGCTGACTAAGAATTAAAAGAACACCATGAGGATGTTACAGTCTGACCAGAAAATATAAGCCTGTAACTTGGAGCCATCAAAACAGGGACATTAAAACAGATGCAAATTTGCAGGCAGCTATACCTCCTTGTTACAAAAATAGGGAGAAGTAAACTAGGAAAGTACCTGATGTGCTATGTTGTCAGTGTAGATTGTAGGGTGTGCTCATACATTTTTGTCACTGGTTATGTAAGACACAACCACAGTTATGTCGTCCAACTTCCCACCATAGTAACGGAAGCCAGCTTCTTGAGCTGCAGCAGAGAAAGGAGTTTGCCTGTTTTTGTCCAGTGCCCTTTGTCGACGCAATGCGGCTATCTTCTGAGCTGTAACCTGAGGTGCTAAGCCAGCTCTCGTGGCATGCACTACGATTGCAGTTATATCGATGTTATACAAATTTTCAAACAACCCATCGGTGCCAGCTATGATGACATCTCCTGGAGCAACTGGTATTTTATACACCTGCACCAGAGGCCAGCCATTCAGTTTTTAACAGAGAAAGCTGGAATTATTATTTTTACTTAATTTTGTTTTGATTTGGAATTTCATATAATAAAAGTTTCACATCAGATAGGCAACTCTAAGTGCTAACTGCTGGCTATTATGTACATATTTGGATCAAAATATACATTATTCACATCTATGGGCAGTAAATAATCCGGACAATATCTGTAGTATTTACATCATATACGGGATAACATGTAATTTTCCTACATGTAAATAACTACCAAATAAGCTATAGACAACCTATATAGCAATAAATACCTAATAAAATAACTATGGTTTCACAGATAAAGTGTAATAGTTTTATCAGTATTTCACAAGCACATTGATCATTGCTCCCTCCTCCATACACCCTCATCTGCACCAATGAAGATCACAAGCAATGCTTCCATGCAAGAGGTACATGTGTTTTATTTGATCAAGTTGATGAGAGGAAGCTTGACAATCTTGATGATCAAATATTCAACTTTGCAATCGTTGAAAATTAAGCCAAAGCCTAAAACGAAGTATCATTTTAAAAAAAATAGCATGATAAAGATAATTCAAGCAAAATCGCATAACAAATCAAGACTTACGGTGAATAGTAATCATGACAGCAGAAGTCTTGGTGGCCAATTTGTCCAGCTGGCCGGTAGCAACCCCTTTGTAAACACCAGCATACACAATTGAGACATAGGCACATGGTTATAATAACTGAGGCTGTAACTCAACCTTTCGAGCTTGGCGGTGATATGTTCTTGAAGCCCAACTCTTTTGATAGATTACTTATCTAGTTACTTACATTGAAATATTTCGTGGAACGACTCTCGAGGCAACTGGAAGCAAAGACATATTGAAGCTACCGTTGGAAAAGCCATCTACAACATGCATGATAAATCAGAATTCAGAATATACATGGGCAGAACGGGGTAAAAGAATTAAGGAAGGAAAAAAAGCAAATCCAAAGAAGAAGCAAAAAGAAGTAAAAATAGAACAGAAGGAAATTAAAGCTCAAAATTGGACCCCCTTTTTTTTTATAAAAAGAGAACGTTAGCATAATAGTAACCAATATTTAAAACCCACTACCTAAGAGAAGAAATAGGATCTAAATTATGTAACTCTCAACTCAATTAGGATTTACAAAAAAAATATTACCCTAAAATAAAATAATAATTGAAGATTGAAGAGAAAAAAAGAAGTAACAGAAGCTCACCAAAAACATAGACACAACCAAATAAGAATGGAGAGAAAATGAGAAAACTAAGAGAAATTGAGTTGATTTAGTCATTTTACCCGGAACCCTCGGCGCATCAGCGTGCAAATTGGAAAAAGTTACCAACATGTATGCGAAAATCTAACATGAAACTATCCAAAACAATATAGGAAGTAGCAGATGCCACAAAAATACCATTAGCAATAACAGGGCACATCTTAAAGGGGGGAAAAAAAAGCAAGATAAAAGAGAACTTACCATAATTTAACAAAATAAAGCACACACCAGAAATAACATGGATCCAAATTAAGAAATTTTGGAATACGAAGGAGTGAATATGAAAATTAGACAGAACAAACAGTAGAGAAGGAGGAAACAGTAATCACTACAAAAATGAAAAAAAAATCCAACATATTTCAGGTGTCTGGACAGTCTTCCCCATTTCTGTGATAAAATAATCTCTACAATTAACAAAAGAATAATGTTAATGATACCAAAATTGAGTATTGACGCAAGAGTAGTTTCTCCGATTGAATATAAAGCAAGAAGCGCTAGGCAGAAGGCAGGCATAAAAGAGAAATATTGAAAAGAAAGATGAACTGGTAGACAGAAAATGAGATGAAAATAAGCAATAAAATTCTAGATAGAAAATATCACATACAGAAGAAATGAGGTGGCAATTCAATTGATGAACTGAAGGACACGCAAGAATATAAATCAAAATGCTAAAACTGTCCTTAGGTAGTCAAGTTCATATTATAGATCTGATGAACAAATGTTAATGTCACAAAATACTCCACCAATTGCATCGAGAAAGAGAGGAAGGATAGAGAAAAAGGAAACTTATGGGCCATCTTCAACAGAAAAATAGACAGGCTCGGCGAAATCTAACTAGTAAATAAGTAGAAAATCGATGCTAGGGTTCTTGAAATGAGAATTAATTTTGAGTATTTGAGCAAATAAAGAGGAACTGAAACTGAGAAATAAAATACTACTCCATAAAACTTACCGAGAACGAGTGAGTCGGTAATGGCGCTACTGAGTCTACTGTATGTTTGGGGAGGGGTTGGAATGGAGATTGGGAAGGGAGTGGAAATTGCAGAGCTAGTAGAAATTAGGGGAGATCGAAAGCATGGAGTAAGATGGCACCCTAATTTTTAGGGGCATACATATTTGATAGTATTTTATTAACAATTAAGAATAAAAAAATAAACAGTAAAAATTCAAATGGCATGCCCCTTTTTATTTTAGCGGGTATAGAATTTGGATGAAAAAATAAGGAGGGAATTAATGACCGTAACAATAGATATGACCGTTACCATAGATTGATCTATTGTTACGGTTATAATAATCGTTGCCATATATAACTCTATTGGTACGGTTTTAAGCCTATCGTAACGGTTAAATTGCTAAGTGTTCCGATTGTTCCAATAATTATTTGTAACGGTTAAAACCGTAACAATAGATTACCTATAGTAACGGTTTTTGATCCGTAACAATAAAAAGTGTTGCCATAGCTCCAAATTCTGGTAGTGATATAGTGATCTTATCCAAGATTGAATTTGTGTATTTGAATTGATCGTATTGTGATTGACAACTTTTTTCCGACTATAACACAGCATTGACTTTTTCTTATATAGCTTTCTTCTATGTTGGCCCCGTGAAGGTAGAGGAAGGCGATAGAGAAAAAACAGTGAGAATCAAACTCATACCTATAATGTGAATTTTTTTTACACATACCACTAGATTATATTCTAGCCTTGGTTGTCACCATTGATTCAACTTCGGTCTTGTGTCCCCTTTCCTGATGGAACTCGTATAGGACGTTCGATCTCCTTGTGCTATGATCTAATTTCATTTTTTGCGGCTATTGCATCTTTGTGCCCAGTTTTTCCCGCGCGTACACTAGTTTTGAAGGGGACACGCAAAAGTTATGGACAGATAATAAAAGAGGCATACCTCTTTCGTTCCGGAGTGGGACGACATGTCGTTGTACTGCATCTGGGTGCCTTGGAGGGGGCGGATTGGAGGTCCTGATGTAAGGCTGATGCCTTTCTTTGTTGAAGCATGAGGGTTATTTTCGTCGCCCATCGTGGCGTCGATCTCTTCTTGCTTCTGGCTGTATCATCATTAGTCGTTGGGTTGGCCCATTGGTTGTCACTATCGATTCAACTTATGACTAATTAAGAAAGTATATCAATGTGTACAACCCTAACCCTCCCCCTCCCCCTAAAAAAAAAGAAAAAGAAAAAAAAAGTTATTACAAGGTGCATAAACTTAGTTCCAATGAAATTGGGACCGCTCCCTAAATATCATGCCCTATACCCAATACTCTTAGTTCAACGTCACTGCATTTTTGATGATGACATTTCCCAAATGAAGATCCTATTTTTTTTACTAGCTAGTCCACCTTTTTTATGAATATAATCAATCAAAATTTTATCGATTATAGTTAATGATTGTCTGGATTAATGTGTGATCATCATACATGAAGTATCCTTACTTTTAGGGGTTATGAGTGCCGACCCCCTAAAATTACAACTGAATGTAAGCCAAAAAATTATTTGCTCCCACCTAAAATCGAACTCATGCCCTGTTGAATGAAAATGCAGGCCTTTGCCACTAGCACCTTTGCCACTATTGTTTTATAGGGTGACACTTTAAATATATATCCTTTTATTATACATATATACATATACATACATATATATATATATATATATATATATATATATATATATATATATATATATATATATATATATAGAAAGTTTTTGTCGAAGCTTGCGGGTGGCGTACCACCCCGAACCGTGTACATAGATCCGCCCTTGCCTATTAGAAAGGGTGGTCAACTGATCACCCTTCACCGAAATATTACGAAAAATTATATTATGTGTAGTAAAATATTAATTAGAGATGTATAAAATATATATTGAACACACTTTGTCGGATTTTTTTTTTGTTCTTTCAAGTTTGAACACCCTTAAAAATATTTCTGGCTTCGCCGCTGCTTCGAATACTCTCTCTGCCATGCCTAATACCCCGACTGGTTCTATATTAATAAGGGATGGATGTAGTGAATTTTGGTCAGTTCTTTGGCCAACTAAAATTGATCGGTCGATCGTGGTCAGTTTTTATCGGAATTTATAATAGTGATCTAACAACTTAAAGGTAGATACTCAAAAGATAAGTACAATTGTTTTCAATATGTTCTCAAAAAAATATTCTATAAACATATGTTTTCAAAAATTAGTCCAAAACTATGGCATTTCTCTAATTATCTCTAATTCTGGTGAAACAATATTGTATAAGTAATTCAAAGGGAAGAACAGATACTTTAGTTTAGAGATAGCATTTAACAAAAACAGGCCACAGACGCTTGACTATAGTGGTGGCCCACCTTCCAGCTCACCACACAGATAAAGACATAAGATACCATACGTGGCACCTTACACTTGCTGCCAAACTCTAAGTAATATTTTTTTCGTGGGGACCACTTTAAGGATATTTCTAAATTTTGGAATTAGGACCCCCTTTTTAATTAGAAGGGACACTTTAAACCCATCTATTTTTATCCTTTCTCTTTTGGCTCTGGACCATTAATTTTGGCAGCAAATCTTGTGTACTCTGTTACTGTCTCAATCTGGTCACTAGCATATACTACTAATAAAGTATCTTTTACCTGAACATGATAGTTGTATTAAAATAAATTATTTTAATTTCGAAAAAGAATAAATATATTTCTTTACTTTCAAATATGATTTA
The DNA here is from genome assembly GCA_032618575.1 of Nicotiana noctiflora. Taxonomy (NCBI): domain Eukaryota; kingdom Viridiplantae; phylum Streptophyta; class Magnoliopsida; order Solanales; family Solanaceae; genus Nicotiana; species Nicotiana noctiflora. The sequence continues at coordinate 57,868 of JASVEL010011411.1, read as the reverse complement.
CTTATACCTTTCGTTATACTATTGGATCATCCATATCTTTACCGTTATACTATTGGGTTATCTATACCCCTACTATCTTACTTTAAAATAAAAATACCATTATTTTGGATGGAGTGTCACATGTCAGCACCAGATTAAAACAATACATTTTTTTTTTACCCAACCCATTATAAAAAAAACCCACAAACCAACCCATATTTTCGTTTTTTTCCAGTTTCTTTTTTTTTAAATTCAGTTTTAAAAAAACAAAAATATTATGTTAATTTTTTTTTTTTTTTACAAAAAACAATCTAGTAATAAATAATCTGATTTAAAAAAAAAAACTAAAAAAATGAAAAAAAAAATTTGTTAAAAATAATTTTCAGGTATTAAAAAACGAAAATATTTTGTTAAACAACAAAATTATTTTTTTTCTGCTTTTACAAAGAGACAAATTCAGTTTATATAAAAAATAATCTGTTTCTACAAATTTTCTGTTAAAAATTTTTTTCCAGTTAAAAAAATTTTCAGTTTAGAAAATATTATGTTAAAATTTTCAGTTTTTTTTTCAGTTTAAAAAACTGGAAAAACCAAAATTGTAAAAACAGAAAAAAGTTTTTTAACAAAATATTTTCGCTTTTTAAAAACTAAAATTTAAAAATAAACTGGAAAAAAATGAAAATAGGGGGTCTGGTTGTGAGTTTTTTTAAAAACGGATCGGGTAAAAAAGGAAATGAGTCATTTTAATCTGGCGTTGCCACGTGGCACTTCGTTCAAAATAGGGGTATTTTTGTTTTAAAGTATGACAGTAAAGGTATAAATAACCCAATAGTATGACGGTAGAGGTATAGATAGCCCAATAGTATAACGAGGAGGGTACAAATAAACCATATTTGAAAGTAGAGAGGTATATTTAGCCCTTTTCCGTTTTGATTTTAGAAGGACAAAGTAGGAAAGTCTGCGTATACACATTACCTTGCTTGGACTCTGTATCGTGAGAATTTGGGAATACACTATGTTCGTTATTTGTTGTTGTTAATTGATATGAATTGCTGAAGAACAAAGATTGATATACAAAAAGTTTTCAAAGTATAACCGACCTAAGCATTATCCTATTTTGAGACAACAAAAAAAGGACATTCAATTATGTGAGTGATTGATGTGTGCGTGAAACCAATATTTCTATCACTTGAGATCACATCAAAGCTAGAAATATGACATGCTTGATAAGGACAAACAGTATCTAAAAGTCTTGAGACTTCCTACTTGCAGCGAGATAGGGTATGGGGTGACTAAGTAATGGAAAGATAAAATTAGGGTTAGGTGGTGAAGTATTTGATTATGACTCATGATTGCCATACCTATAATATTGCATTATGAATTCGAACAAGAACTCAAGTTTTGTCCACATCATCCTACTCCCTACTTTCTTTAAATTGTTGTGATCTATTATTACTATATTACAAGAGTAACTAAAATTCGATAGCAGATACTATCGTAGCAGCATTATAATATCAGAGGATGTGGCCTAACTTCAATGAACAAAAATTATGTCATATCTTTAATATGACTAAGTTTTTATGAGTGACACGGAGATTAAAAATTAGGGTAGAACACTTTATAAGTACGTATCTTTTATCATACTGTTAGTATTAATATTAGTCTTATATTTTCGTATCTTTTTATTCGCAAGTTTCTTTTACTATATGTTATTTCTTTCGCTTTGACTATTTTATCATCTTAGCTTGTTGCTTTTTTTTAATCTTATTATTTCTTAGCCTCGTATTTTTATTTAGTCTTATTATTTCTCATTTTGGTGTTGAAAATGCTTGTTGTTTATGCTTTTTTTTTTTTTTGGCGCTGAGTCTATCGAAAATTGCTTCTCTACTTTACAGGGTACGGATAAGGTTTGCATACCCCATATACCCTTGTTGACCTTATTTTGTGGGATTACACTAAATTTTTTATTATTGTTGTTATTGTTATTGTTAAATAGAGTTACCAAAATACACTTGTACTGTGATAGCAAGTAGCAGCAAAATAATTAAGATACGTATAAGTTGGTCTCAAATATTAGAGCACTATCATTTATAATATATTGTGTAAAATATATTTAATATGAAACCACATACTATCATACAGTATTATATTGCCATATGCCATCGATTAGTGCCAATATAGTGATAACACTGGTGGGTTCCCAGTGTGGAATTGCTAACTATTGACAGCTTAAAGAACATAATCTTGAAAGTGATGCGTTAATGACAAATAATGAACAAATAGTTGGTTGTGCTACCTAACTCTTTTTAAATGAAATGCTTTATTCATAATTTCTCATTAACAAATGTTGCTTTATTGTTTCATATCCAATTGTTTATTTTATTGTGCAAAGACTTGTTGAACTAATCTAGGACCTAGCCAATTATATAGGAGACCCTAGCATTAATTATCAAATAATATGATTATCCTTATTTATTTAACTTAAAACACAATAATTGGCAGCTTTCACTACAAAGAATTATATATGCCGTCAACGTGTGGACCTCCATTGCGTCCATAATTTGGATGGATTACTACAAACACGACAAATTATGATTTCGTGGACGTAAAATAGGACCATCACAATTCAAAGGCTTTAGTGTAGTCGACCTCCCTTAGCGAATTCAGAAATTAAAATTGATTCGTGATGTGAATATCACGCATCTACTGAGTATTCCTCTTTAACAATGGTGTGAACTCAACATTGTATGGGTCAAATCTGAAAGAGGGAATCTGGTACAAGGTTAGATTACAAAGAGGCGATTAGTCCGAGGTCGTACACAAGAATAAAGAAACTAGTCGGCGAGTTGATTAATCGGGGCCGAGGTCGGGTACTCAGGCCAGTAATAACAGCTAGTTTTATATTTAAGATATTTTAGGAGTTCTATTTAATATTCTCTCCACATGTACTTTAGGTTAGGTAAGGGTTATGTCACATATAAATAGAAGTTAGAGAGAATAAAAGGGGAATGTAATATTCTATATAATAAGAGCTCTCTTGAAAAGTTGACTCTCAAGTAAAATACAAATACTACCTTTCAAAAGAGATTCTATTTATTGTCTATTCCATATTTCTTGCATCAGATCCGAGAAAGCTTCCTATATTTTCATATTCATTTGTCTTACGTCATTGTTAGAGGGAGGAATCATCCTCCTCATTCAATATTGGGTGAATCTTAGTTTTCTATCTATTTACGTTTAATGCCATTTAATATATTTATTGCTCATTATTATTCTCCTCTCATTCATAATAGTGTCTTTTAGTCTATGTCGCATTAAATCTAATTAAAGCAACCACATGTTATCAGCATGAACATATTTCAGATTTAGAAATTATTACCCTTAACTAGGATTTACCCATTATCTTATTATCTAATTAGGGAACTTTCTAGTTAAAATTTAGTTTCTTCTAGATCTGAAAAAAAAACAACGCAAAAATCCTATACTTCCTTGTGTACACAATTCTAACATGACAGGCAACGGAGAGGAACGCGATAGCCGCCCTCACCACCAACCTCCTTCACATCATCAACGAGGTGAATGAAACGAAGGGAGAAAATATAACACCAGACACCTTTCCCAGGCAAAACAGCTCGCCCCCACCTCACGGTTGCATCACGAACTCACATGGTAAATGGGCCTATACATCCATAACAAAGAGGCACCACCGGCAGTGAAAAAGCTACTCGAGGCATGGTTGACAAACACGCTAACCATCTTCCTCGACAAGCCCGCACAAAGGACGAATAGAGAAGAGGCAAGGGTCTGTGTTGCATCAGTAGCAACGAGCAGCACGCCCTCTGTAATAGGTATTACTCACAATGCTCGTGATGCAGGTAACGGCACCCTTACAGCCATTTTGAGGAAGATGGAGGAGATGGAGAATGAGAACAAAATACTGCGCAGCCAAATGAATGAGCACCAAGAAATGATAAACAAAATACCCGGTGCCCCAAAATTTTTGATGAAATGGGACGCTGGCCAATTTATGGAACAACAATATAGTAACTAGGTTACACCACATGCCATACCTAAAACCTTTAAAATGCTGCCGTACGTGAAAATATATGACGGCAGGATGGAAACTGAGGTTCATGTGACCCACTATGTCATTGCAGTGAAAGGCAATGACCTCGCCAAAGAACAAGTGTCATCCATATTGCTGAAAAAGTTTAGCAAAATCCAACCAGGAGAGCACCGACTTGGTACTTACAGTTACTTGCACGTTCCATTGAAACAATTTAGGAAATAGTAGACAAGTTTGTTACCGCCCATGCCGGGGCTAAGAAAGTAGAGGCAAGGGTGAACGATATATTCACCATTAAGCAATCGCCTAAGAAAGGACTCATGGACGTCCTTACCTGATTTAGCTATCTAAGAATGACTCTTCCAAATGTATCGGAGGGGATAATGGTAGCCTCTTTCCAAAATAGGCTAAACAGGAGTGGTGCAAAGGTGACCAGAAAATTTCTAAGCCGACTCATAAAATACCCTCCAACCACGTGGGACGAGATACACAACGCCTACAGTGCCGAGGTAAGAGCTGACGAGGACGACCTTAATAGACCTACCCAATGGTTGACCTCAGTCCAAATGTAGTCCAGAAAGTACCAGAGAAGTGACAATATGAAGGATCTAGTGGAACACCGACCTAATCGAGAAAGGCGTCAGCCTTACATCAGAGGTGACCTCATGCCGCCTCCAAGCCGAAGGCCCATCCAGGTCACGAACGGAAACCCACCAAAGTGACAGAGGTATGCCTCCTTTATTATCTACTCACAATTTTTGTCTTTCCCCCTTAGAAATAGTTTACGCACTAGAGAAGCTCGACCCAAAAGTGAAGTGGCCGTAGAAGATGAGATCCGACCGAGCACCTGAAAGTCAAATTTCCTTTGCAAATTCCACCAAGAGCAGGGTCACAAAATCGGGGAATGTGTCGCCCTAAGACAGATTGTCATGAACATGCTTTGCCAAGGGCACTTGAAAGAGCTGATTAGTGACCAGGGGAGAGCTAACTTCGCCCTAGGACGTGAATAGCACTAGGGGCCGCCCAAACCACTTCCCCAGCTCACACCATTCAAATGATCATCAGAGGGGGCGACAACGCATCAATCATCAGCGAGAAGTTCACCACCACCCACAAACTCAAACGGTCAATAACTCATAAACGGTATGATGAACTCAAAGAAAGTATCATCTTCTATAAGTTGAATACCCACGGTTTGGTTTTTTCTTACTATGACACCTTTGTCATTACTTTATGCAACTTAGATACTGATGTAAAATGTATTATGATTGATGATGGGAGCGGTGCGTGCATCATCCACCCTCAATTTCTCACACAAATGAAGCCCGAGGATAGGAAAGCACCATGCTACATCACACTGACGTGTTTTAATAATGCAGTTAAGCGGACATCCAAAGAAATCACACTATGTGTCATGGCCAGCGGAGTCACTTTGGATACCACATTCCTCATCATGGACCAGGATACGACATACAATGCCATCATAGGTTGACCTTGGATACACGCCATGAAAGTCGTTCCCTCCAGCTTATATTAAGTCATCAAATTTCCCACCTCATGGGAGTATTCAGCATCCGAGGAGAATAATGCACTGCCCGAGAATGGTACCGCATCTCCCAATACCGTATATACACCCAACAACTAAAGGGAAAAGCCGAGGAGGCATAGAAATTAATGAAGTTGAGGTTAGATGGTAATGAAGGGAAAGACGCTATTAGACACCCCAAAAAATCATAGAAGCCACAGGGCCAACCGTAGAGGATATCGAAACCATCTAACTCGATGATAACGACCACAACAAGAAATATTTCATTGGCCACAAGCTCCAAGAACCAAGTAAATTCCACAATTTCCTAAAAAATAACGTAGACCTATTTACTTTTTCCCATGCAGACATGGCGGCCATCTCAAATGAGATAGCAACATATAAATTGAATGTTGACCCATTCCACCCTAGTGCAGCAAGTTAGAAGAAAATTTAATGCCGCGATAAATGATGTTGTTCGCGAAGAGGTGGAAAAGTTGTTTAAGAATGAAACTATCGGAGAGTCAAAATATCCCCAATGAGTCGCCAATATAGTCATCCTAAAAAAGAATTGTGGGAAATGGCGGATGTGCATAGACTTCACAGATCTGAACAAAGTGTGAGCACGTGATTTTTTCCTCACATGAATCACTCCCAAAGAATTCAAAACAAAATAATTTTTCCTTTGTGTGTAGTTTTATTAGTTTTGTGCTATTGTTTGTATTTATATGTGCATGTTTATTTGTTTAATTAATGAAAAATACAAAAATATATCACATTTTCATTTAGGATTCATTAAAAGTAATCAAGTTTATTTTACAAAAATGGGAAATCACAAAAATATGTATTTTTGCATTTTTAGCATTTAATGTCCCAATTGTGTGATTTTATTTTAATTGACGTGATAATTGTTATTAGATGTTAACTAGAATTTTTTGATAAGTTAATTTGGTTTTGTAATTTAATTTAGGGTTTTGGTTTTATTTTTTTTAAAATAGTTTGAGGAAATAAATAAGAAAGAAAATGAAGAGAAAGAAGTCTTGGTCTTATGGGCTATTTAAATTAAAAGAGACAAAGCCCAAAACAAATTCACCCAAACCCAATCCAAACCCGCCCAACACCCATGACCCGACCCAAGCCCCATAACCAAATGACCCCCCCTCCCATTTAAGTTTACTCTATCAGTTCTTGAACACCAAAAGAGAAAAAGAAAACCCTAGCCCCTTTCTCTCTTTTCTCATTCTCCCAGCCGCCACACCCCAAACCACCCCCATCTCCAGCGAACCAACTCGCCACCATCGCCATCTCCAAGCTCCCATTGACGTGAACAGCCTCATGGTCGTTACCCAAGAGAACCTCTGGTCCAAGACAAAAACCAGGTCATACGAACCAGCGGCGAACTCACCGGAAAACAACCATAGCCCCCCGAACATTTACCTTACAACAAACGACCTCATTTCCACCCAAAAAAATAGACCAGCTAAGCTTTTCAACAACAGAACAAAGGCGGGCGTAAAACACAAAAAAAAATAGCAAAAGAAAACAGAGCAAATAACAAAGAAACGGAGGAAGTCCAGAATCAGCTTGAATTTGAGTCATATGGAGGTTGCTGTTGAAGTTTAACCGGAAAGTTTCTCCAGTGGTGTCGTCAGAGTCCTAGGTTGTCATTGTAGTTCCCCATCCGGTTAGTTGTCTCCGACTTCGTTGTTCTATCCGTGTTTTAACTCGTTCAACGTATTTCATCAGAACAGTTTCTTGCTCTTCATCGTTTTGTCATTTTCTCTTGTTGAGTCTCGATTTTGATTTAGAAAATGGAGTTTGATTGATTTGCGACGCCGAGTCCAGGTTCCCATTTGTTGGCCGCAATTCTAATCACGGTCTTTGCCTGTTTTTGTTGTTGTTTCGCGGCTGAATTTCAGAATTTGAGGTCTGTTTCGAATCACTTTATTCTCTTCTACTGTCTTCATGGTTGTGATTTGATTCAGCGAATTTATGGATGATGTCACACCTCCCTTTTCCGCACATAAGGTGATGGGCTACCGTTTAATACTACACCCCGAGAAGGGATATAATAATAATCAGAGAAGGTGTTTTTCCACTTAAAGGACGGTCGGAACGGGATTAATTTATTTGACTTTTCAGAGTCACCACTTGGAAAAATAATGGTGTCCCAAGTTACCGATTTAATCCCGAACCGAGGAATTTTATGACTCTGTATTACAGTCTGCGAAACTAAAATCCTGGATAAGGAATTCTGTTAACCCGGGAGAAGGTGTTAGGCACTCCCGGATTCCGTGGTTTTAGCACGGTCGCTCAACTGCAATTTTTGTGTTTATCGGATTTCTTTATGTATTTTAACTATGTGCTATCAATGTTCCGCTTTTAGTTTTAGAAGCATTGCGACGTCATGAAAATACATTTCGAGTCACACCGCAACCGGTGCGCCTGTGACTTTAATGTACTTCAATTCCGCCGAGAGTAAGATTTGGGTCACATAAATGCGCACCCATATTCAGGAAAGTAATTTATTTATAAGTCGTGCCTAAAGAGTCTATCGTGTCGTTAACTTTGGGAAAGATCGTGAAATTTGCTAAACGGTCCTCCCGAGTCTAGAATTTTTAAAGAAAACATTTTTGTTTGAGGGCCCCGCCATTGTGTAATTTTATTTGGCGAGGCTCATCTCATTATTTTATTTAAAGGTCAATCCTAGAGCACTACATTTTCTACTTTTAATATTTTTTACCTAACTATTATGTTACTATTTTTTACCTAACTATTATGTTACTGCCATAGTAATAACATTTATTAAATAAAGTATATTCAGCAATCAGGGCCTTGAAATTGGCCCACTACTAGCGGATGACCTGCGATTGGGCCTAGCATTTGAGCCCAATAGGTTGTCACGTTATCTACCTAGCTGACTACTGAATCTCATGTTATTTTTATTTCAAATTTTGAAATCATCTTAAAATCTCATATTGTTTGTTCAATTAAGCAATTACAGTATGTGAAACTGAATTCTACTTTTGGGATATATCTTATTCAGTTGTTTAACTATATAAGAACTAATAATTCCACTCAACATATGAATATATTTACTTTAGACTAATCAACAGAATACTACTAATGGCTTGACAACAATTGTATATTTGCTAATCATATGCTAGAATCTAGATTAATATCAGGATATCGAATGACCTGATTATTCATATACTAGATTCTTTTATGCGTTTATATTCTTATTAATAAGCTAAACTACAACAGTACAACTATCCAAATTACCAAAGAAAAACAGTCTTATTATTACAAAATTGTATTTTTTGAATACACCTATCCAACACTATCATGAATTAAATCTAAGAAATTTATCATTAAAACTCTGCAAATAGCATTTGAAACTAACAGCAGCAATCTATCATAACAGCAACTTCAATAGACTTGACTTATAGTGTTATAAATGCAATATTTGAAACTTCATGCTGCCGGGGAGTAAAAATGTACCTGGAACAAATTGAAGGCAACAGAAGATGGGGATTAGTCAGCAACAGCAGCAGTAAGACACCACCAGCAACAGCAGGAGAACAACAACAACCTCAACAGGCAGTTTGATAGCTATCAGCAAACAGCAAACAAATTCTCCAGAATTTGCTTTCAACAGTTGACTTAGATTCAAGTGAATACCAGGCAGCAACAACCAATAAGCGATGGATGTAAATGAAGCTAGACTTAAAAACCAGAGATGAACCCACAATTGGCAAAATTTACTACACACTCGAATGGAATTTCCAAGAAAAACCTAATGGGATAGTAAGACTCAATATATTCTATGTTTTTTCAGGGAGTCTTAGTGTGTTTTCCCTTATTGCAAAATCTCTCTATATCTCTCCAGTATCTATCCAGTGGTGTAGGTGTGGGGGTGTTAGTTTCTCTCAGTGTATCCAACTTGATGCTCTCAATTTTTTTCTCTCCATCTCCCTGTCTAAGGTTTGTCCGTCTGTCTATATATCCCTCCTCTATCTATATAGCTTTTTCTGAACTTCAGCTCCTAATCCTTCCACCCTTAAATTAAACCCTTGCCCATTATATTCTCTGCCTAGCCCATGATATTCCCTAACCTCCCTGACACTGGTCTTAACACTACAATATGTCTAAGTATGGGGCTATTATTAAATTGATAAGTATGGGCATTAGTGGGGAAACTCTGCTACACAGCAGGTTCCACCAGCAGTCCTAATGTGCATTACACTTCTTCAGTTCTTAAGTAACAACAACTATATCCAATTCACCACTTAATTAAAACAACAGTTCAGAAGAAAGGAAATCTCGATCCAACAGTGATTCACAATGTGATTTACAGTGTCCATTTCGGCCATAAAACTCCAATAAACAGACCTACGAGACTCATTGACAATATTCGTATAACTCACATAAGGAACAACAATCAATCAAATGACTTAGTGATTCGAAATGCTCAGGCAAACGAAACATGAAAAATGCAGAATTTACTACTTGACAGTATCGTTTACAGCTAATTCGTGTTTCTATATCGTAATCTACTCCGACATAAATAAAACAAGAATGACCAAATAAAGGTTTTATGGGGTAGAAGCAGAACAGATCAAAATCAAACACAAATAGATAGAAACGAACAACTAAGTTAATATAATGAACCCAACAACAAAACAGAAGGAAAAGAATGAGAAATGGGATACCTCAAGAAATTGGACGGACTCGGCTCCAAAGACTTCGAGTTTGCACTCTTTTGAAGTAAACGGACTTTAATTGAAGTGTTTTTCCAACGAAAAACACTCCAATTAAGGTCTATTGCCTTCAAATACCGTTGACTCGATGAAATTCCTAATTTTTGGGTTTTTAGGGTTCTTCAGGCTCGACTTTAGGGCTTTAACATTTCTAGTAAGATTCGAGCTAAGCCGGGGTTAGTAGGGGTGTGAGGGAGGTGTGAGGAGTCACTGGTGTGAATTTGGGGTAGTTTGGGGTAGACGTTCAAGTTTGGGCGAACTTCGAACGAATATTCGAGACGTTCGAGCTATATTCGAGACTAACTACTAACGGATCCATGTAGAGGGGGCTTGGGAGATTCTACGGTGTAAATTTGGGAGCCATTGGCCTACCGGAACCGCCGTGAGGCGATTTCCGGTCGGCGGAGTGCGGCGGGGCACGGCGGCGTTACATGGGTCTCTAGGTTAACGGAGATGATGACATTGATCGTGGGTTTGGCTTGGGGGGGCTGGGTAGGAGATTCGTATTATATACGAGATAGGAAATTCAATCCTGATCGTTGGATCATTTACGATCAACGACCAGGATCGTTTTTCTTAAAGGAAACGACGTCGTGTAACGTTATTATGAGACTGGGTCGGTCTTTGACTGGGAACGGGTCGGGCTGTGAGGAGAAATGGCGACCGATGGATCGAAATGATCCAACGGCTTGGATATCTTGGCCTGTTACGGCGTCGTTTGGGCGCATCTGGAGATGGTCTGAGCCGGATTTGGCTTGGGCCTGGGTTGTTCAATCTTCCTTGGGCCTATTTTTCACACTTATTTCTAATTTTATTAACTAACTCTAATTAAACCAAAACTACTTTAAAAAAATCAATTTAATGGGAATGAAATTACACCTATTAATTAACACTTGATGATTAACACAATTTATGCATTCAAATAAAATCACATGATGATCGAGAAACGAGGTGCACACATTTTTTTGTGATTTTCTTACGATTAATTCATATGTCCGATTTATTCTCATAAACGCGCACTTAATTCCCAAATATGCAATGCGTATTTTTTGTATTTTCTAGCTAAATAAACACACATACCAATGCTAATGCTCCGGAGAGACAGCACAAAATCCACAAAAATCAAGTGTAGCCCAAAGCTATTTTATTTTGAATTTTTTGGGAGTAATTTTCATGTAGGGCAAAAATCACGTGCTCACAGCTGCCCCTCTTTGCGCGTAAACATGAAGGATTTTCGTGCAAAGATAAATGAGCGGATACGAGCGATTTTTGCCTGTTCAAGCACTCCGTATGAAGCATTTTTGGAAAAGTTTGACCGAACCTTTGCCTCAAAGGCCTCCTACATATCCTGGGCTGAACAGGAATCAGGTCAATGTAGTTCGGGAAGTTTTGGTAGCTGGGACTACCATGACTGCTGTGATCTTGCTGTTACTGCTGCTGCTGCTGTTGCCACTGCTTAACTGATCTCCTTATTACACCGTGCTAAACAAAAATAAGAAGCTAGACTAAGTTACAGTATTGCAAATTCTTATCTATCTTTTCCACTTGATCTCGTCATGTTCCTTGCCATCCTGCTGTTTCTTCGCATGTTTCTTCTCTTCTGACAATTGTTATTTCGGCCTATCTTGATCGCCGAACTCCAACCATTGGTCCCTTCTTTGTAATCTTCGAACTATTCTCCTTCGAAGTTTGAACCTATCTTTCCGATCCTTGTTGCCTTCCTTTTGATTACGAACTTGGATTCACGCTGGGGATTTCCATTGCACTCAACCGCTTTCCTTAACCAAATTCAAAAATAAATCGCCACTCCATTCATCAGGCGGGCTCCCTGACTTCAACTATAACTTAAAATAAAATCGCCACTCCATTCTTCAGGCGGGCTTCCTAACTTCAACTACAACTTCAAAATAAAATCGCCACTCCATTCTTCAGGGGCTCCCTGACTTCAACTACAACTTTAAAATAAATCGCCACTCCATTCTTCAGGCGGGCTCCCTGACTTCAACTACAGCTTCTATCTTGATTGCCGGACTCCGACCGTTGGTCCCTTCCTTATGGTCTTCGAACTATTCTTCGTCGAAGTCTGAATTCATCTTTCTGATCCTTGTTGCCTTCCTTTCGATTATGAACTTGGATTCACACTGGGGATTTCGTTATGCTCTACCACTTTCCCCAACCAACTTCAACAATAAATCGCCACTCCATTCTTCAGGCGGGCTCCCCGACTTCAACTACGACTTCAAAATAAATCGCCACTCCATTCTTCAAGCGGGCTCCCTGACTTCAACTACAACTCACTAATTTCATCCCATCCTTATCGCCTTCCTTTGTTTCCCGTACCATTTTCTTCTTCCTGCATCGTCTCTTGGGCCATCCTTTTCTTCTGAATTACCTTGTCTTGGAATTTCTTTCCCACGAGGTCGTGTTACTTTTCTTTTGGCTGCTGGGGATATCTTCGGAACTGTTTACTCACCTGCTGGGGGTGATGCTGCTGGGGAGGTATTCTTTGCTTCCTCTTTTTCTATTTCCTTCACCTTTCGTTCTCTCTTGGACTCGCCGGGGATTGAGATGTCATTAACTGAGGATTACCCTGGCGGGGGACCCCTTTTCCTTTTCCTTCTTCCCGGACCTCCTCCGGGACTCACGCCTCTGCTTCCTTGAAAAACTTATGAGATATAATGCTGCTGCGGGAATCTCGAAGTTAGTGTTTCATTTTCCCAACAACTGCTGGGGATGATACCAGGCTCCAAGATCACCCCCTCGTGTTGTCTGGCCTCTCAACACTATTCTGCTCGGAACGGGCATTTCCCGAAATCTCGTGTTGTCTTCTATCCTTATCCACCGGGTATTTGTTTTCAAGAAAATTTTCGCAATGGGAGAAAATTTTCTGCCCCAGTTTGATGACCTTCTACACGGCATGCTTTTCCGCCGACGAACCCTCTTTTCCTGCTTTAAATCAAAGAAAAATTGTTAGTTTCAAAACGCGGCGAGTGGTCGTGCCACTCTTGTTGGGGCCATTTTCTTTTCTCTTTCAGCTGCTCGGCCTCCCTCGAACTTTTGGGGACGACATTGACACTTGCTGGGGATGATGCTCTTTCCACAGATGGTCTCTCATCTCTCCTTTTATTCCAACCTTCGGTTTGGTCCGACCCTTTTAGTCGATGATCTGTTGTGAGAAATCATCTTATGGATGTGTAATATGTGTCCATCGTACTCCATAATTCCCGTGAACCTTTCAATCAACCTGTCGTTCCAACCTTAATATCGGAACGGCTTTTGCCTTATTGCCTCGTTCCACGCCTATTCATCTTCATTGTACCGCTTTGGGAGACTTGGTAGTAAGCTTTGAAAAGTTAATTTTCAAAAACAAAAGAAAAGAAAAATGATTGATAAAGAATGCTGAACGCGAATGACAAAAGAAAAGGAAAACTTTTCTGAGCTCAAAACTGGGAAAAACTTATCTGAATGTGTAACTGATCCAATGGTTATGCCGCGCCTTCGAGATTAATCTACCTAGTCTATTTATGTCAATCACTTTCTGATGGCCGCGTTTTGCTGGAAGCAAACGAATGTCCCAACCCCGTCTCATGCAAACACCTTGTAACTATCTTTCCTTGTCACCTCATAGTGCCCTTTCAAAGGGTTTTCACTAACGAGATTCTCTCATTTCTCTCGGCCTCCCGTCGCCTTAGGGTGCCTGTAAAGGTTTTCACCGTAAGACTCTCTCATTTTTATTTCTCTTAGCTTTCTTCGCCTTAAGGTGCCCGCGAGGGTTTTCACCGTTAAGGCTCTTTCATTTCGAGCTTTCTTTCCATGCGGTGGGTTGGGGTATTATCCATGGAATTTCCTCTAAAAGGACTATCCCTTTTCAGCTTGTGAATCCTAGATCCAGTCGAGGATTGAAGTGTCATTCATAGTTTCATTCGCATGACTTGGCATTTCTCAAATACTGATCGAGAGGTCTTTTTTGGTCCTTAATGTGGTTTCTGTGCCTGAGGCTAAAGAAAAGGGGTTTATCCTCAACGGTTAGCTCATTACAACTTTCGGAATCCACACTATCTTTTCAAACGAAACAATGACTTCTGCCCCAGTTTTGTTGCTTGGGGAATCTTTGATTTTTATTTTATTATGACCGAGCCGTGTGGCGCCTACGTATCCTTCTTGAGGAATCGGGTCGAACGTAGTTCACTTTTTCTTGTGTCTTTTCTTTGTTTCTTTTTCTATTTTGTTACACATCTTCCTTGATGATTCCGAAAGAGGGTATATGAAAGAATAATTAAGGCTCAAAGGGGAAAACAAGGGTGAAGTGTTTGGGTAGTAGAAAAATTGCCTCTGTTACTTCATTCTCCGAAAAATGCCAAATACACACAAACGAAACCAAACGTTGACAAATACATTAAAGAATTACACGTAATATCTCTTGACTGCATCGGAATTGATAGCCATATCGGTGCACCTTCCTTGGATATCAGTTATACATAGAGCGCCGTTGGATAATACTTTAGTCACAACAAATGGTCCCTGCCAATTTGGAGCGAACTTGCCTTTCGCTTCGGCCTGATGTGGTAGATCTCTCTTCAACACATGTTGTCCCACTTCAAATTTCCTGGGACGTACCTTCTTGTTATATGCTCTCGCCATTCTCTTTTGATACAATTGGCCATGACATACTGCTGTCAATCTCTTTTCGTCGATCAAGCTCAATTGCTCCAATCGGGTTTTGACCCACTCATCGTCGTCAATCTCAGCTTCAGCGACAATACGGAGGGATGGAATTTCAACTTCTGCTGGTATTACTGCTTCAGTTTCGTACACCAACAAGTAAGGAGTTGCATCTACCGAAGTCCGAACGGTAGTGCGATAACCCAACAGTGCAAATGGTAACTTTTCATGCCATTGCCTAGACCCTTCTACCATCTTCCTCAATATCTTCTTTATATTTTTGTTTGCTTCTTCAACCGCACCATTTGCTTTGGGACGATATGGTGTGGAATTTCGGTGTGTAATCTTGAACTGTTGACATACCTCTTTCATCAATCCGCTGTTAAGATTGGCACCGTTATCTGTGATGATTATCTTTGGAATTCCAAACCTGCAGATGATGTGGGAATGTACGAAATCCACCACCGCTTTCTTGGTCACTGATTTCAAGGTTTTGGCCTCCACCCACTTGGTAAAATAATCGATCGTTACCAGAATGAACCTATGACCATTGGAAGCCGCAGGTTCTATAGGTCCGATAACATCCATACCCCACGCAACAAACGGCCATGGTGCCGACATTGTATGCAATTCGGTCGGTGGAGAATGAATCAAATCTCCGTGTATCTGACACTGATGGCATCTTCGCACGAAACTTATACAATCATGCTCCATAGTGAGCCGGTAATATCCTGCTCGAAGAATCTTCTTTGCCAATACATATCCGCTCATGTGTGGCCCACAAACTCCGGAGTGTATATCTGTCATCACTGTTGTGGCTTGACTCGCATCTATACATCTCAACAATCCCAAATCCGGGGTTCTTTTGTACAGCACCCCTCCACTAAGGAAAAATCCGTTTGCCAATCGCCGAATAGCTCTCCTTTGATCTCCAGTTGCTTGCTCTGGGTATATTCCTAACCTGAGGTATTCCTTAACATCATGAAACCATGGCTCACCATCCATCTCTTCCTCTATCATATTGCAATAAGCATGTTGATTCCGGATCTGAATATGTAACGGATCGACACGAACCTTGTCCGGGTGATGTAGCATCGACGCTAAAGTAGCTAGAGCGTCGGCAACCTCATTATGCATCCTTGGGATGTGCCTGAATTCTACTGATCGAAAGCGCTTGGTCAGATCATGCAAACACTAACGATACGGGATAAGCTTTAAATCCCTGGTTTCCCATTCTCCCTGAATCTGATGTACCAGAAGGTCCGAGTCCCCTAAGACCAAGACGTCCTGTACATCCATGTCCACCGCTAATCGCAGCCCTAAGATACATTCCTCGTACTCAGACATGTTGTTGGTGCAATGAAAACGCAGTTGAACAGTAACAAGGTAATGATGTCCTGTTTCAGAGATGAGCACAGCCCCTACTCCGACTCCTTTTGCGTTCGCCGCTCCGTCGAAGAAAAGCTTCCACCCTGGATCCTCGGTTAACTCCAACCCATCAATTTGCAATACTTCTTCATCTGGAAAATACGTCCTCAAAGGTTCGTATCCGTCATCAACAGGATTCTCAGCTAAGTGATCGGCTAGGGCTTGAGCTTTCATAGCCGTCCTTGTCACGTATACGATGTCGAACTCGGTAAGTAATATTTGCCATTTTGCTAACCTCCCTGTAGGCATAGGTTTCTGAAAAATATACTTCAACGGGTCCAAACGCGAAATGAGGTAAGTGGTGTAAGAAGACAAATAATGTTTCAGCTTTTGGGCTACCCAAGTCAAAGCACAACAGGTCTTTTCCAAACGAGTGTACTTAACCTCGTGGACCGTGAATTTCTTACTGAGATAGTAAATGGCCCGTTCCTTCCTGCCAGTAAGATCATGCTGCCCCAGTACGCAGCCGAACGAATTCTCCAAAACAGTCAGATAAAGAATCAGGGGTCTACCCGGTTCAGGCGGAACCAGTACGAGTGGGTTTGACAGATACCCTTTGATTTGGTCAAACGCTTCCCGACATTCTGTCGTCCATTCTATCGCAGCGTCTTTCTTCAACAGACGGAATATGGGCTCACAGGTTGCTGTAAGCTGAGCAATAAACCTACTGATGTAATTTAACCTTCCCAACAGACTCATTACCTCTGTTTTATTCTTTGGCGGGGGTAGCTCCCGAATGGACTTGATTTTGGATGGGTCCAACTCAATGCCCCGTCGGCTGACGATGAATCCTAGCAACTTTCCTGATGGAACTCCGAATGCGCATTTGGCCGGATTGAGCTTGATATCATATCTTCGAAGTCTTTGAAAGAACTTCCTGAGGTCGGCAACGTGGTCTTCTTGACGTCTAGATTTTATGATCATATCATCCACGTACACTTCAATTTCTTTATGTATCATGTCATGGAATACCGTAGTCATCGCCCTCATGTATGTTGCCCCTGCATTCTTCAAACCGAACGACATCACCCGGTAGCAATAAGTCCCCCACGGTATGATAAAAGCCGTTTTTTCTGCGTCCTCTTCATCCATCAAGATCTGATGATATCCCGCGTAGCAATCCACAAAGGATCCGATTTCACGTCCAGCGCAATTATCAATCAGGATATGGATATTGGGAAGCGGGAAATTATCCTTAGGACTCGCCTTGTTGAGATTGCGGTAGTCCACGCATACTCTGATCTTTCCGTCTTTCTTTGGCACCGGTACTACGTTAGCCAACCATTCAGGGTATCGAGTGACACGAATGACTTTCGCCTGCAACTGCTTGGTTACTTCCTCCTTAATCTTCACACTCATCTCCGTCTTGAATTTCCGCAGTTTCTGCTTGATGGGAGGACATGCCGGATCAGTGGGTAATTTATGAACCACTAGATCAGTGCTAAGTCCCGGCATGTCGTCGTACGACCATGCGAAAATGTCTTTAAACTCCATGAGTGTTTTGATCAACTCTTCTCTCAGATTGGGTTCAATATGGACACTTATTCTGGTTTCTTTGACGTCATCTGTGTCCCCCAGATTAACAGCCTCAGTATCATTTAAATTTGGTTTGGGTTTTTCCTCGAAGTGCCTTAATTCTTGCCCGATTTCTTCTACGGCTTCGTCATCGCCGTATTCCGATTCACTCTCGTCACCTCTTATTTCATGCGTTATTATTTCCAAACCGGATTGACTTTCTAGACTGGGTTGATTAATCTTTAAGCACGCCATATCATTAAGATCAGTTGAAAGAAAGCTGCTCAGAAAAGTAAAAAGAAGGAAAATAAACAAAATTAGACACGAAGGGAACAAAATTTCATTAATGGGAACAATACAAGGAAAAACAAACTTGCGAACTAAAATCAAAATGAATTGAAACAAACGGATTTTACTTCAGGGACAATCCCAACACAAAATTTCAAAAGAAAACAATCCAAAACAAACTACCAAGACTCCTTCCGGACAGGGAGAGGAGTAGCCTTCCAATTATTCAACTTTGCTTTCGATCCCACAAACCGTATATCGGCATGGCTGGATCCTTCGCCATCCTCTACCATGCATACGTCTGTGAATAAGTCCTCAAACTTTCTTAAGAACTCTTTGTCTGGCCTAACCATAGGACTGGGAACCTTTGTCGTCGGATGTTCACTTGTCCAGACCTGACAAAAGATCGGGAAAGGCGTAGAACAGGCTTCAGGAGCACCCATGTCTTCTGCTTATTCCTCTTGGCTCACCGGATGTCCTCTGACGTTGGCTTGAATCCCAAGCCGAAGGTTCCCACATTTTCGACCACGGATACCGGTTGTATGATTCCTTGCAGAGATGCACCTAAACCTTTGCCGGGTATGAAACCGTTTCTCAACATTTCATGAGCCACCATGATGTCTGCAGTAATTATTCTATCATTAGGAATGCATTCCCCTTCTGGAACTCGGTTGGCGGATACCACATCGCATATCCGGTATACCCATGGCCCAACATCTTCTTCTGTCTCAACAAAGGGGACGATGGTGCCTGGTTGTAGATCATTCTCTCCATGGACTACGATCTCCTGTTGGTCCCACTCAAACTTGATTAGTTAGTGTAGGCTAGATGGAACTGCTTTCGCGGCATGGATCCATGGTCGCCCTATCATAAGGTTATATGACACGACCATGTCCAGCACCTGGAATTCCATGGTGAACTCCACTGGTCCGATTGTCAAGATTAACACTATGTCCCCGACCGACGCCTTGCCTCCTCCATCAAACCCTCGGACACATATGTTGTTCTTGCGTATCCTGTCGATGTCCACTTTCAACTTGTTTAGTGTGGAGAGAGGACAGATGTTCGCATTGGACCCATTGTCGACCAGGACTTTGCTGACCACCGACTCCTCACACTTCACCGTAAGATATAAAGCCCTGTTGTGCTCGGTGCCTTCCTCAGGCAACTCGTCATCGGTGAAGGTGATCCGATTCGCTTCGAAGATCCTATTGGTGATCTTCTCCAAATGACTCACCGAGATTTTATCGGGTACGTGGGCCTCATTCAGAACTTTCATCAAAGCTTGCCGATGTTCTTCAGAATGTATCAGCAAGGATAGCAATGAGATTTGCGCAGGCGTTTTCTTCAGCTGCTCTAAGACAGAATAGTCATGCAGCTTCATCTTTTTCAGGAATTCTTCTGCCTCTTCGTCAGTTACCGGCTTTTTCAGTGTTGCCGGAGTAGTCTTCCTCAATTCCGCCGGGGCAAAACACCTCCCTGAGCGGGTCAAACCTTGCGCTTCGCAAACCTCCTCTTTAACTTCTTTTCCTTTGTAGGTTGTCGTGACCCGATCATAATTCCATGGAATAACTTTGCTATCAGCTATCGGCAACTAATTTGCTGGCTTGATGATGAAAGGATCCATTCGAACACCTGCTACAATTAGGACGGGTTTGGTTGCTGCCCCTGGTACAACTATTTTTACTCCCACTGGCCTCACCGGTACTTTGTTCGCACTTCCCCTTTCTGCTTCCAACCCCTCTTGTACGTCCTTCTTGCAGATGAGTGACTCATCAAGGCTTGGCCCCTTTTTCATTCCTACCACACTAGACTTGATCATCATTACAGTCTGAGAGGTTTTCTCCTTTCCCTCTTCTACCCGTACCAACTCGATCATGTTGGTCTCATGATGAGTTGGAAGTGGATTTTGGTTGATGTTGGGCTCCGCTGGAGTCTGGACCTCAATTCGGCGAGTGTCGATGAGTTCCTGGATGGATGTTTTCAATCGCCAACACTTTTCTGTGTCGTGCCCCGGACATCCTGAGCAGTATGCACAATTTATTGAATGATCCAGATTTTTTGGAAGAGGGTTTGGTAGCTTAGCCTCGACCGGATTTAGCAACACTACTTGCTTCAAACGGTGGAACAGACTAGTGTAAGACTCCCCCAAGGGAGTGAAAGTCTTTGGCCTTGGCGCCCTGTCGCTCTTGAACGCTTGGTTCGGACGAAAGCCCGCACCCGTGGGATTTCTATAGGCTCTTGGGGGTGGGTAATTATTCTGTGGATTTGGCGCACGCCATGGTGCCTGGACGGGAGGTGTGGCATATGACTGTGCGTGATGGACAGTAAAATGGGGATCGGGTGCCGGATAGTAGTGTTGCGGGTGGTTATACGGATTGTGGAAGTAATTTTGGTGGTGAGGTTGTGGCGGGTTATACTGGGGTGCGGGGCCTCTGTTTCTGAACCATGTTCCGGACTCGACTGCCGTGACTTCTTCTTTCCTCTTTTTCCCAAGCACTCCTCCGGTACCACTTTGGATAGCTTGAGTGGTGGCTTTCAAAGCTGAATAGCTCATGATCTTGTTGGCTTTCAAGCCTTCCTCGATCATAGCCCCCATCTTTATCACCTCGGTGAATGATTTACCGACGGACGTCACCAGATGTCCGAAATAGGTCGGCTCTAGTGTCTGCAGGAAGTAATCCACCATCTCGCTCTCTCTCATGGGCGGATCTACCCTTGCTGCCTGTTCCCTCCAGCGGAAACCAAATTCTCTAAAACTTTCGGCGGGTTTCTTCTCTAACTTTAGCAATGATAAGCGGTCGGGGACTATTTCAAGATTGTACTGGAACTGGCCAATGAATGCTTGATCCAAATCATCCCACGTAAACCATCTGTTGGGATCTTGCCTAGTGTACCACTCCAGTGCAGATCCCCCCAAACTCTGACCGAAGTAAGCTATCAGAATCTCGTCTCGTCCTCCGGCTGCTCGCATTTTACTACAAAACCCTCGAAGATGGGCTACTGGATCACCATGCCCCTCGTATAGGTCAAACTTGGGCATTTTGAACCCGACTGGCAACTGGACATCTGGGAATGGACACAGATCCTTGTAAGCGACACTGACCTGGTTGCTCAAACCGTGCATATTCCCGAAGGATCGCTCCAGGCTTTTAACTTTTCTAATAACTTCCTCATGTTTCGAACTTTGGAAGTGCTTTTCCGGCTCTGCCGGATTATCCCAGTGAGGGGTGTGTGGATGCGGTTCAGGAGCCCTAAAGGTAGGCTCGGGAGGATAGTAAGAATTGTCATGGATTTGAACATGCGGCTCACCGGACGACTTTTGTAGAGTAGCAGGTGGGGGTGCCACAAAAACAGGGGTGACCGGAGGAGGATTTTGTTTGGCTGGTGGAATTTGGGTGGCATAAGGGTTTTCCCCTTGATAGTATGGATAGAGTGGGGCGCTTGTCGAAGGATCAAGGGGTGGATGTTCTGGAGCTGATGCGAGAGTAGGGAGGTTTGGTGAAGACTGTCCCCTAGCCCAGGCTAGGTGCATCTCTGTTATCTGCTGTTTCAACCGATCTACCTCTTCTTTCATGATCTGTATCTCTGATTTCTCTTCCTCGAGGCTTTTTCCGGAATTAGACATGCTTGCTGGAATTGGCCCTTTAGATCTAGTACGGTAATGGTGGCTGGCCAGGATATTATGTCAAGCCAACTGCTAAACTTTTCTGGAGTGCAACAAACTTGTTAGCTTACTGAGTTTAACATATATGTTATAGCACGTTGGATGCAATGCACCTAACCAAATAACCCTTTCTATATGTACTCATCACATGCGTCATTCCAGCTTCTTTTCTTTTCTTTTTCTTTTTTTTTCTTTTTCCTTTTTTCAATTATCTTTGAAAGCCTTATTGTTATTAACCTTCATGTTCTTTTCCTTTCTTTCTAGTGGTGGTCGAATCTTATGTGGATTGCCTACGTATCACGTCCCCGCGTGAATCAGACCGAGCGTAGTTCTGGTCACAAGATTGTGGCAAAATTCGGTAATTTTTATATATAAAAAAAATAAATAAATAAAAAATAAAACCCTTAAAGTTACAAAACATGTCTTACAATAATCAACAAAATAAGAGAAATGCCTGACTCGAAAAAGGAAAATAAAATGCCAACCAGCTTGACTCAATATTTCAAAATACATTTTTAATCAAAAGTCTAATGCTCTAAAATTCCTGGGGGCCCGCGAGGCATCATTCGGCCTTGCCGCGGGCCTTGGTGTGAGGTCCTTGTGTAGTCCCCTTAACTCTCTCATGATCTGATGAACATAGCCCATAACTGAAGCAAAAAGGTCGGTGCGCGGCATTTGTTCACAAGCTAAGCACTTCATAGTGACATAATGCCCGATTTCTCCAATTCTGTCCTTGATCATGTCCCTTTCTCTGAGTAGTTGTTCTATCTGCTGGTTTTTCGCCCCCAATCTTCGAGCATTTTTGGTGACTTGGTCTAAGAGCCTATCCACTTGTTCTTGCAATCGGGCCATCAAATCGTGGCAACGGTCGAGGTCTGCTCTGGCATCTCGGGCTTGCTTGAAAACCCGCTCCCCGAGGATAACATTTGCTTCCCTTAGACTAGTGATGATCTCAGTGTAATCTTCTTCCACCCGTTGTAGGTGAAGTGCCTGTCGATGTGCCTCTTTTCTCCAGCTAGCACGGATCCTCATCGTTTGGGTCTTTGACTCTTCCAATTCTCTTTGGACATCAGCAACTTGGTTTTTCAAACCCTTTATCAATTTTTTGTCTGCTCGACTTCTCAACTGCCTGTCAGCATCCCTTTTCATTTGCTGGATTTGAGCTCTCAAAAAGTCATTTTCTTGTGCCAACTTCTTTTTATCTCCTTCGTCGGCGGCAGCTTGCATATCTTTTTCAAATTGGAGATCTTGGACCCGTTGCTCTATCTTGCCAATCCTTGTTCTCTAAACCTCTTCCTTAGCTAACCAGTCCCATTGTTCTTGTGACGCTTCAGCAAATTCCCTGAGGTGAGGTCTTTTGGCTGGTCTTTCACCCGATGTTTCTCCTTTGTACCAAGTAAGATATCCGGGTACAACCTCTCCTCTAGCTCGATCCTGCACACAAGTGTTTGCCTCCAGATATTGGCATTTGCTCCAGATCTGGCGGACCCTTGCTTCTGGGAATTGACCATCGGGACCAATTTCAATAACCTAGGTACTCATGTCTTCGTCTTTGGGTACTATCTGGCACCTCCCAAGCTGTCTCAAAACCTGATGGGGCGCATAAGGTTGAATGCTCTTAAGTCCCATTAAGAGAAAGTGGGACCTAGCCGCTGGCATGTACACGATTCTGTCTATCTGTAACCAACCCAACGTCCATTGTATTTGACTTGCGCTGAGAGCCTGAAAGTATGCCCTCTATGCCAATGTTCCTTCAGGCAAGACGGTCCTATCAATCCTTGTATAGAATTCGCTTATGCAAGTTTTCTCAACCAACCCATATCTCAAGAATTGGGTGCGGCGACACAGGTGCTCGATCATCCACATCTGTAGCAGTAAATTACAGCCTTCGAAAAAATCTCCTCCGGCTTTGCAGGCTGTGAGAGCTCGATATATGTCTGATAGTATCATGGGAGCAAGAGTACTTTCGCTTTGGTCAAGCAAAGTACTGACGACTCCGGCTACCTTTATATCAATGTTCCCGTCTTTCCTCGGGAATACCACGAGTCCTAAGAAGGCTATCATGAAGGCAACTCGTCTGTGCTCCTCCCATTTCCGGCGATTACCCTTGCTGCATAATTTGTTCTCTGGCTTGTCAAAACCTCCCACATGACCGTACCTTTCATAGATGAAGTTTAAAGTACAAAACCCTTGTGCTAGATCTGGGTTACGTACCGTTCGGGCCGTCTTCAGTGAGTCTAAAAACCGGTGTATGGCGACAACCCTGGGGGCGATTAGATATTGATGCCCCAATGGTATATCAGTGTTTCCAATGTATCCGGTCATCTCCTCCACAGTTGGGGTGAGCTCGAAGTCCGAGAAGTGAAAGACATTGTGCGCGGAGTCCCAATATGTGACCAATGCTCTTATGATGTCCCCTCGAGGCTTTATTTCAAGCAGACCTGTGAGACCTTTCAAATATTTCTTAACCTCATCCCGCCCTTCTTCGCCTAGATCATCCCACCATAGTCGTATTTGTACCGGGATTTTAGTCATGAGTGAAAAGGGTTCATTTCGAATCGTGCTCATCCTGCACATTTATTTAAAGAAGAAGATCATTTTGGCTGGTAATGATTGGACTATGTTTTTCAAAATTTTAAAATTTTGGTATTTTTTTTTTGAAAAAGGGAAAGTTGGACCCGACGGGGGTTGCCTACGTATCTCACATCCGGTGAGAATCAAACCCGCGTAGTTCGGTCCGTCAAAACAAACTATTTTTCTTTTATTGACTGATAAAGAAACACATTTTGTTAAGAAAAACCATTTTGTTTGCAGAGTCAACCTTCCGTCGTCTTTTATTAGCGAACTAAAATATTGATTTGTTGGTAAAGCACATTTTGTATTTTCTGAAAAATATCTATTTCCCCATACTGTTTCCTTTTGTTTTTCGTTTTTCTTCAGTATTTAAAAGCCGGTCAGCATGCAAGTTCGAATAAATGCTTGAAACAAACATGGCATAGCAGGATGGTC
This sequence comes from Nicotiana noctiflora, assembly GCA_032618575.1. NCBI lineage: Eukaryota > Viridiplantae > Streptophyta > Magnoliopsida > Solanales > Solanaceae > Nicotiana > Nicotiana noctiflora. Next base: position 32,969 of record JASVEL010011411.1, on the reverse strand, counting down.
TTTCATTTCAGGTTGCCTGTCCTAGACGGACCCAACCCCTGTGTCGAGTCCCCTAAGTCAAATGCAACGTGATGCAAATAAGCGTTTCCTACTAGGGATCCGGTATGCAGTTATGTTATTCTAAGCTTAAAACCTCGGTACATGATCTAGACTGTGTACCCAAGCGGACAACTCGGGCTGAGGAAGGAGCTCCTTTCCGGGAACCAAAATGCCAACCGGCTTAGAAACTTTCCGAGCCTCTTTATTATTTCGGGGTATGACACTAACAGAATAAGGAGTCTCAACCAAGTGAGCACATCCCCGGGGGTGAGAAGTGAAGGGGTTTCGGCACAGTTTATATATACAGTTCAAGATAATATCAAAGCGGTAAACATATAGCAGTTTGTATATACAGTTCAGATGTTATCAAAGCGGTAAACATATAGCACATTAATTAAACATATAATAAAATCAGATATAGACAAAAACAACAATTTAACTGAGCTCGAATTCTTAAACCCCGAACCGAAGTTCTGGGTGTAATCCCCAGCAGAGTCGCCAGAGCTGTCACACCTCCTTTTTTCACCGCACATACGTAAACGTAAAATACTACACCCCGAGAAGGGATATAATAATAATCAGAGAAGGAGTTTTTCCACTTAAAGGACGGTCGGAACGGGATTAATTTATTTGACTTTTCAGAGTCGCCACTTGGAAAAATAATGGTGTCCCAAGTCACCAATTTAATCCCGAACCGAGGAATTTTATGACTCTGTATTACAGTCTGCGAAACTAAAATCCTGGATAAGGAATTCTGTTAACCCGGGAGAAGGTGTTAGGCACTCCCGGATTCCGTGGTTTTAGCACGGTCGCTCAACTGCAATTTTTGTGTTTATCGGATTTCTTTATGTATTTTAACTATGTGCTATCAATGTTCCGCTTTTAGTTTTAGAAGCATTGCGACGTCATGAAAACACATTTCGAGTCACACCGCAACCGGTGCGCCTGTGACTTTAATGTACTTCAATTCCGCCGAGAGTAAGATTTGGGTCACATAAATGCGCACCCATATTCAGGAAAGTAATTTATTTATAAGTCGTGCCTAAAGAGTCTATCGTGTCGTTAACTTTGGGAAAGATCGTGAAATTTGCTAAACGGTCCTCCCGAGTCTAGAATTTTTAAAGAAAACATTTTTGTTTGAGGGCCCCGCCATTGTGTAATTTTATTTTGCGAGGCTCATCTCATTATTTTATTTAAAGGTCAATCCTAGAGCACTACATTTTCTATTTTTAATATTTTTTACCTAACTATTATGTTACTGCATAGTAATAACATTTATTAAATAAAGTATATTCAACAATCAGGGCCTTGAAATTGGCCCACTACTAGCGGATGACCTGCGATTGGGCCTAGCATTTGAGCCCAATAGGTTGTCACGTTATCTACCTAGCTGACTACTGAATCTCATGTTATTTTTATTTCAAATTTTGAAATCATCTTAAAATCTCATGTTGTTTGTTCAATTAAGCAATTACAGTATGTGAAACTGAATTCTACTTTAGGGATATATCTTATTCAGTTGTTTAACTATATAAGAACTAATAATTCCACTCAACATATGAATATATTTACTTTAGACTAATCAACAGAATACTACTAATGGCTTGACAAGAATTGTATATTTGCTAATCATATGCTAGAATCTAGATTAATATCAGGATATCGAATGACCTGATTATTCATATACTGGATTCTTTTATGCGTTTATATTCTTATTAATAAGCTAAACTACAGCAGTACAACTATCCAAATTACCAAAGAAAAACAGTCTTATTATTACAAAATTGCATTTTTGAATACACCTATCCAACACTATCATGAATTAAATCTAAGAAATCTATCATTAAAACTCTGCAAATAGCATTTGAAACTAACAGCAGCAATCTATCATAACAGCAACTTCAATAGACTTGATTTATAGTGTTATAAATGCAATATTTGAAACTTCATGCTGCCGGGGAGTAAAAATGTACCTGGAACAAATTGAAGGCAACAGAAGATGGGGATTAGTCAGCAACAGCAGCAGTAAGACACCACCAGCAACAGCAGGAGAACAACAACAACCACAGCAGGCAGTTTGATAGCTATAAGCAAACAGCAAACAAATTCTCCAGAATTTGCTTTCAATAGTTGACTTAGATTCAAGTGAATACCAGGCAGCAACAACCAATAAGCGATGGATGTAAATGAAGCTAGACTTAAAAACCAGAGATGAACCCACAATTGGCAAAATTTACTACACACTCGAATGGAATTGCCAAGAAAAACCTAATGGGATAGTAAGACTCAATATATTCTATGTTTTTTCAGGGAGTCTTAGTGTGTTTTCCCTTATTGCAAAATCTCTCTATATCTCTCCAGTATCTATCCAGTGGTGTAGGTGTGGGGGTGTTAGTTTCTCTCAGTGTATCCAACTTGATGCTCTCAATTTTTTTCTCTCCATCTCCCTGTCTAAGGTCTGTCCGTCTGTCTATATATCCCTCATCTATCTATATAGCTTTTTCTGAACTTCAGCTCCTAATCCTGCCACCCTTAAATTAAACCCTTGCCCATTATATTCTCTGCCTAGCCCATGATATTCCCTAACCTCCCTGACACTGGTCTTAACACTACAATATGTCTAAGTATGGGGCTATTATTAAATTGATAAGTATGGGCATTAGTGGGGAAACTCTGCTACACAGCAGGTTCCACCAGCAGTCCTAATGTGCATTACACTTCTTCAGTTCTTAAGTAACAACAACTATATCCAATTCACCACTTAATTAAAACAACAGTTCAGAAGAAAGGAAATCTCGATCCAACAGTGATTCACAATGTGATTTACAGTGTCCATTTCGGCCATAAAACTCCAATAAACAGACATATGAGACTCGTTGACAATATTCGTATAACTCACATAAGGAACAACAATCAATCAAATGACTTAGTGATTCGAAATGCTCAGGCAAACGAAACATGAAAAATGCAGAATTTACTACTTGACATTATCGTTTACAGCTAATTCGTGTTTCTATATCGTAATCTACTCCGACATATAAATAAAACAAGAATGACCAAATAAAGGTCTTATGGGGTAGAAGCAGAACATATTAAAATCAAACACAAACAGATAGAAACGAACAACTAAGTTAATATAATGAACCCAACAACAAAACAGAAGGAAAAGAATGAGAAATGGGATACCTCAAGAAATTGGACGGACTCGGCTCCAAAGACTTCGAGTTTGCACTCTTTTGAAGTAAACGGACTTTAATTGAAGTGTTTTTCCAACGAAAAACACTCCAATTAAGGTCTATTGCCTTCAAATACCGTTGACTCGACGAAATTCCTAATTTTTGGGTTTTTAGGGTTCTTGAGGCTCGACTTTAGGGCTTTAACATTTCTAGTAAGATTCGAGCTAAGCCGGGGTTAGTAGGGGTGTGAGGGAGGTGTGAGGAGTCACTGGTGTGAATTTGGGGTAGACGTTCAAGTTCCGGCGAACTTCGAACGAATATTCGAGACGTTCGAGCTATATTCGAGACTAACTACTAACGGATCCATGTAGAGGGGGCTTGGGAGATTCTACGGTGTAAATTTGGGAGCCATTGGTCTACCGGAACCGCCGTGAGGCGATTTCCGGTCGGCGAAGTGCGGCGGGGCACGACGGCGTTACATGGGTCTCTAGGTTAACGGAGATGATGATATTGATCGTGGGTTTGGCTTGGGGGGGCTGGGTAGGAGATTCGTATTATATACGAGATAGGAAATTCAATCCTGATCGTTGGATCATTTACGATCAACGACCAGGATCGTTTTTCTTAAAGGAAACGACGTCGTGTAACGTTATTATGAGACTGGGTCGGTCTTTGACTGGGAACGGGTCGGGCTGTGAGGAGAAATGGCGACCGATGGATCGAAATGATCCAACGGCTTGGATATCTTGGCCTGTTACGGCGTCGTTTGGGCGCATCCGGAGATGGTCTGAGCCGGATTTGGCTTGGGCCTGGGTTGTTCAATCTTCCTTGGGCCTGTTTTTCACACTTATTTCTAATTATATTAACTAACTCTAATTAAACCAAAACTACTTTAAACAAATCAATTTAAAGGGAATGAAATTACACCTATTAATTAACACTTGATGATTAACACAATTTATGCATTCAAATAAAATCACATGATGATCGAGAAACGAGGTGCACACATTTTTTTTGTGATTTTCTTACGATTAATTCCTATGTCCGATTTATTCTCATAAACGCGCACTTAATTCCCAAATATGCAATGCGTATTTTTTGTATTTTCTAGCTAAATAAACACACATACCAATGCTAATGCTCCGGAGAGACAGCACAAAATCCACAAAAATCAAGTGTAGCCCAAAGCTATTTTATTTTGAATTTTTTGGGAGTAATTTTCATGTAGGGAAAAAATCACATGCTCACAGATGATTTGGTTTAATAAAGCTTTGCCCCATTTTGTTGGCCATTGTTTTGTTGGTTACTGGATGTCACTAGCATTGATATCAATTCTTGTTTCATGATAATTTGCTAATTGAAGTAGATTCACGGTTTGTCATCGTCACACTTTGTCATCTTTTGTTATTAGATAATAAATCTGAAAGTTGTTTGTTTGAGCTTATTGAAATAGAATAACATGATTTGCTTATGAATTTGGTTTGAATGTTGGGATTATCATTGCTCGTTAATGTGAACTTACTGGAAATAGTTGTTTGGGCAGTGATATGATTCTTGTTGAGCTTCATATGATTTTGTAGTATGAGTAATTGTGTTGTTGTAGAACTGGAGTCATATTTGGACTGTTGAGTTGTCTTCCTATTTTGCTCTGTGCATAAATGGATCTACATATGATTCGAATTTGATGGCCAAGAGCAAGGTGATTCTTTTGTTGATTAGAATCGAGTCTGCCTACTTATCTGTAAGTCGTTGATCCAGTTTGTTTGTGATTATTTAGTAGTGGTCTGTTGAGCTTTTACTTTCCTTTATTGTTCATCAGGTTTTGCATAAAAGTTCAGTTTGTTTTCGATTAAGTGAATTTACAGTGCTCGTTCATCTTTTGTCTAAGTTTTAGTATAGAATTGTGAATTGCTCAGAATCATCGAATCTTTCCTCTTGGTTGTAATGCTGTTGGATTTAATTCGAATTCAATTGATGATTGAGTTTAGTAATTCGAATACTTGTTTGTTCTGTTTAAGTTTGTTGATTAGGTGAATTGGTTATCGCTGATAGGTTTAAATTGGAAGGGGGTTGGGGAGTATTTTCAGTAGTCTTAAGGGTCATTTTGGGGAATTTGATTAGCAATAATTGATGGCTGCTAATAAGTTTAAGGGGTAATCAACAAAAATAGATAATTAATTTAGGGGGTTGCTAGTTGGATAGGAAGTACCTTAGCTCTTTTAAAATTAAAAAAAGGCACTAGCTTATTGGAAGTTGATTAAAAATTGAGAAGATAAGCTGTTAGTGGGAATGACATCAAGCTAGTGGTTAATTAAAGAATGAAAAAGCTAAAAGAGGATGCACATGGGAAGAAAAGTGTTTTTGAATAAAAAAAGAGTAAACTTGGTGTTTAAATAGAAGACATTGAATTAAGAGAGACGGACATAGAGACAATCCGAGAGAGAGAGTCCAAAAAAAAGATGGAAAGATATAGAGAATAGGATCTGAAAATTCTAAAAAAAAATAGAGATAGAATACTTGGAGATCTAAGAAGAGGCGGAAAAAAGAAAGAGAAAGCCAATACTAGTCTACTACTGTTGGGTGGAATCTTGAAGTTTTTGATCTTTGAGTGTTTAAAAACCAGAAAACTATTGTTCTACTTCTTCTAGTTCTTTCTGTTTCTGCCAGTAAGCGTGTTTGGATTTGCCGGGTTCATACTTTGGACAATTTAGTGTTTGTTTTGACTATTTTATCCTGTTCCATGGTTGCTAGTGTTTCTGCTGCATGATTTCGAGTCTGAGTGGTTGTTAGTGTATTGTTACATTGATGTGTTACTGTTGCCATTACCCGCTGCTGATTTCTTTCTCTTTGTATTTTCCATATCCAGGTATTCATCTCTACTTTGAGTGATGTATAGATTTAAATTGAATGAAGCTTAATTTAGGAGAACTTGGAGTGCAAATATTCATTACTGCTTTAGCTCCCCTCCCTATATTTATTCTGGATGTTCAAACTATGAACAAGTAAAATTTGGTAGAATTTAACTGTTGAATTAATCTTGTGTAATTTTGGGTTATGAATGTTTGCCTTTGATCTTTATGTGATGCTAGAGTTTGTGTTTTTTTATTCACCATTATATATGTTAGTTGAATTGGTGGCAGTGTTAAGTTTTGGGGATCTGTCAGTTTGGCCGATTAGTTTGTGCAAGAACTGAATTGGTTAACTGAAAAAATAAGAAAAAGAAATAAAGATGAAAGCTTTATATAATGTTTAAGGAATTTACGTGCAATCGAATGGAGATACTGAAAGAGCAAATGAGATTAAAAAAAATTGCTGGAGGAGCGGGGCTTCTTCTCAGCAGAGTATGAAAAGTCTGAGAACTGCATTAGAAATGGAAATTATGGTTTCGAAGAACTTGATGTAACAGAAGAACTTGAGGAGACTAGATGACCATTATTGTAGGAACTCTCTAGGGTACTGGATGGAGGGTTACTTGTTTGAGGATGTTAGAATAGAATATTATAACTGTTAGGTTCTTAAATAGTTAAATATGATATTTGTTCACATTGGACAACTAACCATATGTACATTAGTAAATATCTACGTACAGGTGCGTCTTGTATTTATCAACTTATCAAGTAAGCAATATTATTTGTGGACACATTCGCGTGGCATAATTTGACACGTAAAAAAATGAGTATACGTTCGCGTAATTCAATTCTTTAAATACAAATAATTCAAGTAATTAAAAGCGGTAAAAAGATAAATACACATAGGTCTTAAAACCAGTAATTAAATAATTTTAATAAGTCAAGTATGATCAAAGCGACCGTGCTAGAACCACGAGATCCGGGGGTGTCTAACACCTTCCCTCGGGTCAACATAATTCCTTACTTAGAATTTTGATTCGCAGACTTCATTTGGAAAGTCGAAAATTTCCTCGATTTGGAATTTAAATAAATCGGTGACTTGGGACACCATAATTTATTCCAAGTGGCGACTGAAATAAATAATTCCATTTCGAATATTATCACTTAAATTGGAAAAACTCCCTTGTGCGTTATCCTTCGGGGTAAGGTGCGCCAAAAGGAGGTGTGACACAAAGCATGCCCGAAAGACTCATTCTCACTTTCCTATATTCTACCTCTGATAGGTGCCACAAATTTTTGACGTACTCAAAAGGACAATGGACTCTAACGGAATTCCGAGTGCGTCGATGCTTAAAAAAAGTGAAGGCATACCTATCTTCGCCCCCACTGCTTGCTAAGGCCGAGCCTAGAGAACATCTCTTCATCTACCTGGCCGTGTCCGATGTGGCGGTAAGTGCAATCCTGGTCCAAGAAAATAAAGGTACACAATTTCCAATCTACTATATTAGCAAAACTTTGGTCGATGTCTAAACGAGGTACCCCCACCTTGAGAAGCTGGTCGTAGCCTTGGTCGTAGCTTCACGAATGTGTAGACCCTATTTCCAGTACCACCCCATATCAGTGGTCACGAACTTTCCTCTAAGGAGCATCCTGCATAAACCCGAGATGTCGAGTAGGTTGGCCAAATAGGCCATAGAACTGAGCGAGCATGATATAACCTATCAGCCGCAAATGGTGATAAAGTCACAAGTACTTGCCGACTTCGTCACCGACTTTACTACAAAAATAATGCCCGAAGTCAAAAGGGAAGCTGCCAGTAGTTCCCCCAAAAAACACGACCTATGGATTTTGTACACCGATGGCGCCTCTTGTCACACCTCCCTTTTTCACACATAATACGTTAAGTAATGTGCCGCTGTTTACTACTACACCCCGAGAAGGGATATAATAATAATCATGGAAGGAGTTTTTCCACTTAAAGGACAGTCGGAACGGAACGGGATTTGTTTGTAAAATTCAGAGTCGCCACTTGGGAAAATAATGATGTCCCAAGTCACCGTTTAATCCTGAACCGAGGAAATTATGACTCTGTTACAGTCCACAAATCAGAAATCTAGATAAGGAATTTTGTTAACCCGGGAGAAGGTGTTAGGCACTCCCGGATTACGTGGTTTTAGCACGGTCGCTCAACTGCAATTTTTGTTTTTATCTGATTTCTTTATATATTTTAATTTATGTGCTTTTATGTTCCGCTTTTCAATTTTAGAAGAATCGACGTCACGAAAACCCATTTCGAGTCATACCGCAACCGGTACGCCTGTGACTTTAATGTATTTCGGTTTCGCCGAGAGTAAGATTTGGGTCACATAAATGCACACCCATACTTAGGAAAATACTTTTCTTAAAGTCGTGCCTAAAAGGTCTATCGTGTTGTTAACTTCGGGAAAGACCGTGAAATTCTCTAAACGGTCCTTCCGAGTCTAAATTTTTATTACAATTAATTGAGGGCCCCATACATTTATTTTTCTAATGAGGCTCGTCCCATTATTTTTAAAGGCTAGACTAAGTAGCTAAATTTCTATTATTTGTCTCTAGTAGTAAAGAAAAATCTGAAATGATTGCATAGGCCCAAACAAGCATATTTGTCATTCACCAATTTTATTCGGGCCCAAACTATATAATGGCCCAGACGGATGAAAACAAGACTAGACCTCTTATTTGATTGGGCTTATCAATGACATAACTGAAGCCAACATTTAGCTATTAATTTACCTTTTCATTTCAATCATTATACTTAATTCTAATTTAAACTGTAATTATCTATTAAAATAAAAAAAAACTGAGACGCTGTTAGTTTTAATTATCCTGATTCGAGCAGCAACAATTAATTAAGAAATCAATTAGTAGAACAAACTTTGGACTAATAAACTAATAATTTAACCAAGTGCTTAATTGCTCTTTCACCTTATCCAACAGTAAATAACAAATTAATATCTGGAATTTTTACTTTAATACACTTCAAAATAGTAGCTATTTACATGGGCCAAATTGGTCCAAATACACGAATGACGATGAGTTTCTACGACTAAACAATGGTTATTCACAATAATTTCTAATTTCAAACCAACTACTGTTTTTTACGTTTCTTATTTTTACACCTGACAATACAAATTCTGAATTTAAACTAAATCAAACTACACTACTAAAAACTCATACGGTCATAAAAAATACAGTTTAACAATCCTTATACAATTCCATTGTAATAAATCATAAATTAACTACAATTCAATTAAATGACCACATCAAGTAAAATAGCAAGATGAACTTCATTTATTCAGCTTGAGAAATACAGTTGTGTACCTGAAAAGTTGAACAAATCCATTAGATCTAAATAGACAATATCTATCAGGATTTCAGTAGGTAAATTCCAACAGTAAACAATCTAATGACTCAACAGCAGCAGTTGAAATCAGCAGTCAAACCCAGGAAATAGTTTTCAGAATTTCAAGTTGATTCAAAGCCCAATTTCACATTCAAACTGTTTCTCACTGATTTGTAATAGACTATCTAATTATTTTTTGGTTTTTTGGTTTTTGGAATGAATTTGAAGGCAAAAGAGAAGAAAAAATGAATCTGAAATATTAATTTCAGATCTAGAATTTAGCAAATATTTTTTGGGATTTTTCTAAGGCTCCTATGGTTTAAAACTCTAAAGAAACTCTCAAAATCAGATTGAACCCCCTTTAATTAAGCTGAAAATACCTATTTATAGACCCAAAAGAGAGAAATATGAATTTTATTAAAATCCCTTCAATTCTTAGCTTGTTGCACAAGTTAGTGCAATTATTTATTTGAAAGTTACACTAAAACCCATTCTAGAATACTCTACCATGTTCCATTTCCTTGGAATTCCTATTGTGCCCTCATTTCCTTTTATTATTCACTAAAATACCTTTTTTTATGCCCAAATTGCCCAAAAAGCTCTATATTTATAACAATTATACCAATTCCCTTTCCAATTGCACCATTTTCGTTTTAAACCTATTACAACTATACCAACTTCCTTTTCCCAATTTGCACCTACTTCTTAAGGCTTATTACTTTACTAAATTCTGTATTTTATCCCTATTTTAACCTTTTTCAGATTATATTTATCAAATAGCCACAATTAAATGACTATTGTTCAATTAACCAATTAACCCATTTAACTACTTTAAATTCAGATTAATTCACTAATTAAAATCACATTTCACCTATAGCCAACCCTAGGCAATCTTACAAATATGGCCACTTATGATTAATTATCCGATTAACAAGACTCGGGGGAACAATTGATAGATGGTGAGTCTTATTAATCGAAATAACTAGTCGGAATTGATTCTATTTAGTAAAACACCTTAGGTTGCTACGAATCGTGTGATTTCAACTATCGACTTAGTTGAATCTATGGTAGTCTAAAGGCGAATTCACTAATCGAGCTTAATCACTAACTACAGCTATAACCAATACATCCTAAGTGTTATTCAACATCGAATTCACTGAACATAAACAGATTACCAAAATAATTCTACTAATTGGTAACTAATCAGCTTGCATTCAAAACAGGTTCAAGATTATAACAAAGCATATTCAAAATTATCAACAGGTAATTCCCAAAAGCAATCAAAAATCAGAATACAAATGGTTTGACAGAAATCCGAACATGGGCTATTTCCGTGAAATCTAACATTAACAGTAAATATCAAAAAATCTAAAACTTAACAGAACTAACAATCTTGAACAGGAATCTAACCAAAAGCTAATGAAAAATAAAAAATTGACAAAAACTAACAATCTTAATAAAAATCAGAAAATAGCCGAGAATAACCCTAATAAAAGTAACAAAAAATTAATAGAAATTAAAATCGGAAAAGAAAACATTTATTCAAATCAACACAAAATCATACTAAGATTATCAAAACTTATTTAGTTTTCAAAGCTAATATATGAATCTATTTTCTTTGTCATTTATGTAAAGAAAACACAAAGAAAAACATTCAAACAAACAAGCAAATTAATAAAAAAAAAATAAAAACAGAAAAATAAAGAAAGACTTAGCTTATTTTTGTTATTCCTTTTTTCTTCTGTTTTTCCTTCATTTTTCTTCAATTTCTTCATGTTCTTGATAGACTTCGAACATCCAGCACTGTTTTCTTGGATTCTTGGCCGTTGTTTGAGTTGTTCTTGAGTTTCCGGCGGTTTTGAGACTCAATCTTTGTGTCACAGCGTTTATAACGCTAAAGGAATAGTGGGGTGAAGGTTTTGGGTGGTTTTGAGGGTGGCGGCACAGTGGGAGGGGTGGCGGCGCCAAACTAGGGTTTGATAATTTAAGGATTTTGGTGGGTTTTGAAGGAAAGTGAGGGTAGGAATGGATTGAGGAGGTGGAGAGGATTCGTTTGGTGTTGGTTTGGCCGGGAACGGACGTCGGCTGCCGCCATAGACGGCGGAAACCTAGGCGGTGCGGCAGTGGACACGAAGGAGAAAGAATGGCGGTTTGGAGAAGAAGACAGGAGGGTTCGTGTGGTTAAGGTTGTAATGAGACCAAGGAAAATAGGTCTTGTCTTTAATTTGATTTTTGGTATATTGAATTGCAAGATTAATTTGTAACCGTTGGATTGAAAGTCACGGACGGCTAGGATTTAAAGGAGGGGGGGGAACCGGGCAGGCTGGGCGTTGGGCTGGGGCGTTGGGCTGCTGGGTGGCTGGGTTGGCTTTATCCGATTTGGGCCTCGGGTATTTTGAGCCCAATTTTTCCTTTCCTTGTTTCTCTTTAATCCTTTGTATTTTTGTATCTTATTCCTTTTGTATTTTGTATTATATTTTTTTTTGTATTTTATTGTATTTCACTTTTGTTTTGTATTTTCTATATTTTTCCTATTTTTTAATTATTTGGAATTTATTAAACTAACTACCCTCTTTTTTGATAATTTTCAATTTAAAAAGCTAACTAATGTTATATTTTTTTTATTTTTTCTTTAATTTGTTAAAAATGAATTAATTTCCTAAAGATGCAATTTTTTTTTTTTTGTATTTTCATTTATCACACGCAAACAATTAACACAAAATTCACACAAAATTATAAAAAGTGATGAAAAATCATTTATTTTGAATTTTATAGGAATGACTCATGTGTAGGGTAAAAATCACGTGCTCACAGTTGCCCCTCTTTGCTCGAGGACACGAAGAGTTTCCGTGCAAAGATAAGTGAGCAACTAGAATGATTTTTACCCGTTCGAGTATTCCATTGTGAAGCATTTTGAAAAGTTTTGACCGCACCCTGCTTCAGAGGTTGCCTATATATCCTGGGCTAAACAGGAATCAGGTCAGTGTAGTTCAGGAATGTCTGGTAGCTATGACTACTAAGGACCGTGATCTTACTGATGTTACTGTTGTTACTGTTGTTACTGCTGGCTGACCCCTTATTACACCATGGTGAAAATAAAAGAAGCTAGCCTAAGCTATGGTCTATGAATTACAAAAAATCCTATCTATGTCTTCCAACTTGTTTTTGTATTTTCTTGATCTTGTGTCTTGTATTTCTTCAAACGGCATTCTTGTTATTGCCTTCATCTTGCATCTTCTCTTCAACGGCATTACTGTTATTGCCTTGACTTGTATATTATCTTTCACCGGCAATCTTGTTATTGCCTCGACTTGTTCAACTTTTCAACATGAAATATTCGTCCATTCTCCAGGTGGACCCCTGCTTGTGACAAAATAAACAACCAAAGAAAGATTTTTTTTGTCCCAGTATGGTGACTGGGCACATCATGTTATCGAATGTCAGAATTTCATTTTTCTTGTTTTTCTTTTTAAATGCAGACATGTATGAAATGAAATACAGAAAAATATTCCCTTGTTATACAGGTGGGCGCCTGAACAGAAATTAAAAATGCAGAAATATATTCCCTTGTTATACAGATGGGCGCCTGCACAGAAATTAAAAATGCAGAAATGTATTCCTTTGTTATACAGGTGGGCGCCTTAACAGAAATTAAAAATTGTAGGAACGTATTCCCTTGTTACACAGGTGGGCGCCTGAACAGAAATTAAAAATGCAGAAAAGTATTCCCTTGTTATACAGGTGGGTGCCTGAACAGAAATTAAAAATACAGAAAAGTATTCCCTTGTTATACAGGTGGGCGCCTGAACATAAATTAAAAAATGCAGAAAAGTATTCCCTTGTTATGCAGGTGGGCGCCTGAACAGAAATTAAAAATTGCATAAATGTATTCCCTTATTTTCCAGGTGGGCGCCTGATGCATGAAATTAAAAACTTTTGTGTTACCATGTGACTACATTTATCTTAGTTGAAAAATTCATCAGACTAAGACCTTTTAATCTTAGGAGAAAGTTTCAACAGACTAAGATTTTGATTCTCATTTGACTATGTCCACTTCAATGTAGTCTCAGGAGGAATATCCATCGGACTGAGATTATGACTCTAGGAGATAATTCTTCGGACTGGGTCTATTTTCTGTGTTGTCTCAGGAGGAAGATCCATCAGATTGAGTTTATGACACCAGGAGATAATTCATCAGACTGGGTCCATATTTCAATTCAGACTTTCTTAAGTCTTTCAAATTCAACAAACTTTCCTTTCTTTTTCGGCTTTTGCCTTTCTTTCTTTTCTAACTTCCGATTTTCCCTTTTCTTTTCAAATTATGCCTTTATTCCCAAATTGACTTTTGCCTTTCCTTTGTTTTCAAATTACATTAGTCCTTTATCTTAGGTGAAAAATTCATCAGACTAAGATTTCATCTTAGGATAAAGTTTCAACGGACTATGATTCTTTCCTTCCATCTTAGGTGAAAAATTCATCAGACCAAGACTTTTTATCTTGGGAGAAAGATTCAACAGACTAAGATTTTATCATTTATCTTAGGTAAAAAATTCATCGGACTAAGATTTTTGTCTTAGGAGAAAGTTTCAACAGACTAAGATCTTATCATTCTCCGATACTTGTTTCATTCACCTTTCATCTTGAATTTCCCATCTTCAAAAACAATTGTATTCACCTTCATGCTCTTCGGATGACTATCCGATTTCAAGAAAATGACAGAAAATTTTATTCTGCCCCAGTTTGATGATTCTTTTGCCCCCGTTTCAAAGCAAAGAAAAAGCTGTTAGTTTAAAATACGGTGGTTGGTTGTGGCCTTGAACTTTCCACTTGAATGCTTGGCCTGTTCACCGACTATCCATTTTCACTACTTCTTCTTTGTTCAAAATCGTCTTCCTTACGACATGTATGTTACTCCTTTCTTGACGGATCCCACAAATCCAATCTAGAAGTTAATGATGACTTCATTTGACAACCTTGGATGTTTCTTGATTGATTCTTTCTTTATACCCTCTCTTTCAAACTCCATACTTCCATTTTTTATATTTTTCCCCGAGTTGTCACTTTCCCGACCTTTGTGTCTCGCATGATCCCCAAATATTTTAATTGTTACCCGCTTCGTTGCACATGTTGCTCTTTTGTCTTAAAGCATTGGCCTGACTTACAACAATTGTCGTGTTGGCCAAATCCCATCTTGTGCAATTGGAAAGCTTGGTGACAAATCTTGAAATCATTTCTTTATTTGTTATGACCCGAAAGACTCAATGAGAGGGAGGGTAAAAAAAATGTGATGAATAGAAAGAAAGGAAAATACAATTCCTAACAAGAAACCTACAGAAGAATGACCTATCGGATGTGAATACCGACTCTAGCTACCTTGACATACACTTTTACCCTTCTCTGCATAGCAAATCCGATGCTCAACTCTTGATGCGATTTTTGTCGTGAAACTGGTCTTCAGCATTTCATTTCCTGAATCGAATTGTAGTGCCCATAGGGTTTTCACCATTAAGCCTCTCTCATTTGATCTTTCTTTCTCTCAACTCACCGTAGCCTTACGGTGCCCGTGCTGGTTTTTACCGATAAGACTCTCTCATTTTAATTTTTCTCATCTTGGAGTCCCGTGGTGGTTCTCATCATTTCTTGAATTCTTCATTCTCCTTTATTCGGACTGGAGTGTTGCCCCTGATGTGATTCACCTTTGTTCGTTTGTCTAGGCATTTCTTGAAGATTGATCAGAAGGTCTTTCTTTGGACCGTAGTGCAGCTTTTGGATGAGATTTAGAAAAAAAATATATATAAAGGCTCAAAATATTTTAAACGTGGGTTAAAGATTACAACTTTCGGAATCTTATTTCTTCAACAACCATAACTCATGCCCCAGTTTCCTTCTTGGGGGATTTTTTTTTGGATTTTTCCTTTATTGTGACTGAACCTCAGTGAGGCTGAGTGAGGCTGCCTACGTACCCTTTCGGGATCAAGTCAAATGTAGTTCGGAACATAAGATCGCTTCTTTGTTGCGATTTGACTTCTCCCGATTTTCTTTCATGTATTGCATTCTTTTCTTCTTTTTTCCTTTTCTTTTTCTTTTTTTCCTTTTCTCTTTTTTCTTTTCTTTTTTTTCTTTTCTTTTTTTTCTCCATTTGATTTCCCCGCTCAATCCTCAATTTTTGTTGTTGATTCCGAAAGAGGGATATAAAAGAAAAATGTAGCAAGGCTTGAAGGGATAATAATGGATAAAGTGTTTGGATAGCCGAATAAAATGGCTTCGTCATTCCAGTCTTCGAGACCTACCAAGTACAAACTACACAGTTAAACACCTTTGATTGATTCACATATTTGCCTTCTATTTTTGACGATTCTTAGTGCCATTGGGCAACAATCCCGATACCACGAATGGTTCATTTAGCTTTGGGGTACATTTGCCTTTGGCTTTAAACCAATGATGGATTTCCAAGGCATTTCTTTATGTTACGATTTCCCCAGTATTCACTTGATTCCCGCTTCACAGTATTCCAATATTTCTTCCGAGTATTATTACATCTTTAACATTGTTTCATTGCTAAATTGACTTTTAAAATCAGGCCGAGAATTGTGTGCAAGTCATGTTGCTAAAATCAGTATGAGAAGAATTGTAAAGTGATTAGAAATGGAATGACTAGAAATGTTGGGAAACGGAGAGTTGTATTAAACCGATGGGTTGAAACAACAAGACGAACAACAAAACGAACAGACTAGACTAGAATTACAAATCTAGACGGCACTAAACAAATTTATTACTAAACAAAGTAAAGATAGAAGGGTTTTGACTCTCAAGACAACGTCCGGATTACAACCCTGAAATAACCCGGGCAACACAGATGATACCAAAATATACCACCAAAACTCCAAGAGATGGAGCGCCTTCCCAATTGACAAGCATGGCATCTTAGCCACCGAATTCTGCATTAATGTTGCCAAGATCACTTTCAGTTTCAATATCTTCAACTTCAATTGACAATTTCCCAAGAAGATTCTCGTCACCCACGTCACCGGGCATTATCCGCACAAAATGTGCAACGTCATGTGCATGTAAAGGATTCTGTGTAATGTTCTGGATGCCCCTGTCTTGGACCGCAACTATTCCTTCCTGAATCATTCTTTCTATTTCTCTTTTCAAATCCCGACAACTTTCAACATCATGCCCCAGAGCATTGGAGTGGTATCCACACCTTTTGGATGAGTCAAAGCTTCTCGCACGTCGATCCACCCGATTTGGAAGAATGGGTGAAATCATGACATGGTATTTTAACTTCTCAAACAAGCTTGCATAGGACTCTCCTATTGGTGTAAAATTATCTTTCAACTTCTGTTCCTTTCCATACCCCTGGCTTGGATGTGGATTATAAGGTACTTCAAAATTTTGCGGAGGCTGGTAAATATTTTGTGATGTTCGGGCTCGCTTTCTTGGGTGTTTTGAAGGTTGGGTAACATTCTGGACTGGACCAACAGAGTATGGAGGGTTCTGAGGCGGATAGTAATGCTTAAAGGGGTCATGAAAAACCTGATGAGGCTGCATATACCTTCGAGATGTTCTCATAAGACCTCTTCTCGACCTTGATACCATCATGATTTCTTCATCCCTCCCATTCACATCACTAAATTCACTTTGGACATCCTGCGCCGCATCTTTGAGAGCACCTTGACTTATAATTTTACCGGTCTTAAGACCGTCCTGCACCATTTCTCCCATTTTGATTATTTCTTCAAAGGTTTGACCAACTGCAGATATCATTTTTTGAAAGTAATCCGGCTCTTGAGCCTCAAGGAAAACAGTGGCCAACTCGTGATCATCCAAAGGTGGCTTAGCTCTAGCTGCCTGCTCTCTTCATTTGATGGCATATTCCCTGAAACTTTCAGTTGGTTTCTTTTTCAGCTTAGAAAGGGAAATGCGGTTTGGGGTGACGTCAATATTGTATTGAAACTGTTTGACAAAGGCCCGTGCCATGTCATCCCAAACGTACCAACCAGATGCGTCTTGTTCCCAAAACCATTCAGATGCTACTCCCGAGAGGCTTTCCCCAAAATAAGCCATAAGCAATTCTTCATTTCTTCCCACACCTCTCAATTGGTTGCAATACCTTTTCAGGTGGGCTATGGGATTTCCACGTCCATCATACTTTTCAAATTTGGGAACTTTGAAACCAGGCGGCAAGTGGACATCGGGGATGGGGAACATACATAGATCTCTGAAGGCAACACTCTTTTGACCTGCCATTTCTTGCGTGTTTTTCAGCCGTTGTTCTAATCTCTTTAATCTTTGGGCCATTTCTTCCTGTACCTCCTTTCGGGTAGGCTTCTCAATGTTTGTAGGAAGATCAAACGAGTATGAGTGGTACTCGGGAGAGTGGTATTGTTCTTGCTGTATATAAAACTGTGACTCTTGAGAAGGCTGTCCCTGGCCATTGGCCCATGCTTGACGCATTTTGGTCATTTGTCGTTTCGATGTTCTATTTTCCTCAACCACAGTTGACCCTTGTTGAACTCTCTGACCCTGAGTCTCTTCAGCACTCGTAACAGCTTCGATGTCGGTTATCATTTTCCTTGGATCTTGCTTTCCAATTTACCACAACCAACCACCTTAACTTTCTGGATTAACAAAACGAAACCACTGGGTTAGTGTTAAGTTATTCCACTTATTGATTTCCTTTGTTTTTCTACTATTTTCTTTTTTTTTTCTTTTTGTGGTTTTTTCATTTTCTTTTTCTTTTGTAGTTTTTCATTTTTTTTCTTTTTGGTTATGGATATGGTCGAATCCTATGTGGATTGCCTACGTATCATGACCCCGCATGAATCATACCGAGCGTAGTTCTTGCAAATTAATGCAAGAAATAAAGAGATGTTTATTTGATGATTTTTTTTGTTTTCTTTTTTGAAGAAAAAAAAAGCCGACTCCAACTACAAACTCTGAAAAATTTTCACACCTTGTGCCAGAGATTTCTATAAGAATAAGAATATTTTTAGCGTCAATTATGACTATTTCTACAAAATTAGCCAAGTAATGAAATTATGGCTATTTTTGCAAAATTTATTTAAGAAAGATAAACTTGAAAAAATTTTCATCATGTGGCTCATGGGGCATCGTTCGGCATCGCCATAAGCCAACACAAGATTGAAAAGTATTTAATTGACTATTTTTATAAAATTGGCAATATAATGGCTTATTTAGACAAAGTGGCTCTTTTTGCAAAATTTTATTTAAGAAGATACAAATTCAAAATTTTTTATCCTCGGCCTTATTGGAGCATCGTTCAGCACCGACACAGGCCAACACAAGACTGAGGAAGTTAAAATGCAAAGATGTTGCTATTTCAGCAAAACTCCGACCACGTAATGGCTTATTTGATAAAGTGGTTATTTTTGTAAAGTTGAGTGATGACTCAACCTTGATTTTGCAGATACGGCCTTTCAACATTTCCACGAGGGATTTTTCAAGGCTATGCCCGCAAATTATTTAAAATGACTCGAAGTGGCTATTCTTGCAAAATCGGCCTTCCGGCGTCCTTTTGAGGGACATTCGGCTTATTTTAAGCACGAATAGCATCACTCAACTTATTTTATAACAAAATCAAAAAATTTGACATTTTTTGGTTATTTTTGCAAAAGGGGTGTGAACCCGAACTTGATTTTGCGAACACGGCCTTTCAATATTATCACATGGAATATTTCAAGGCTATGCCCGCAAATTATTTAAAATTATTCAAAGTGGCTATTCTTGCAAATATAACCTTCCGGCGTACTTTCGGAACATTCGGCTATTTTCAAAAACAGCATCACTTCGATTTATTGAAAACTACAATTCGACATTTGTTTTTTGATTTTTTGAAAAGTGGTGGTTTCTCAAACTTGATTTTGAGGTTATGGCCTTTCAACATTTCCGCGAGGAATATTTCAAGGCCATTATTCAAAAAGAAAAGAAAAGTCTTCAAAGTGGCCATTTTTGCAAAAACAGCCTTCCGGCGTCCTTTCGGACTATTCAGCTATTTTTAAAAACGATATCACTTTGATTTTATTGACAAAATTAAACATACAACTTTTTTTGATTTTTTGAAAGGTGTGCTAACCCAAACTTGATTTTGCGGCTACGAACTTTAAACAATTCCGCGAGGAAATATTTCAAGATTGTACCCAAAAATTATTTACAATGATTCAAAGTGGCTATTTTTGCAAAAACAACCTTCCGGCGTCCTTTCGGAACATTCGGCTATTTTTCAAAAATGGCATCACTTTGACTTTATTGACAAAATTAAACACACATTTTTTTTTTATTTTTTTAAAAGGGGTGGTTGGACCCGATGAGGGTTGCCTACGTATCCCACGTAATGGCGAGAATCAAACATGCCTAGTTCGGTCAGATTATTTTGACCAATTATTTTCAACAAAATATTGTTCTACCTATTTTTCAAACTTTCTTTTCAAAATTTCGACAGCGTTTCATCAACATTTCGATATTTTTTATTCTATAATTTTCTCTTTTTTTTTTGTTTTCAAGAATTTAGCCGGGTCCGCATAATAATTCAGGACAAATAAATGCAACATATAACATGCTCGGTCTTTAATTACCGGGTCACTTGTCCTAGACGGACTCAACCCCTGTGTTGAGTCCCCTAAGTCAGTTATGATGCAAATAATCGTCCTAGACCAAGGCTCAATATCTTATGGTTTTCAATGGTACTAGACCGTGTACCCGAGCAGACAACTCGGATCGAGGAGGGGGCTACGTACCGGGGACCCGCGGGATCGTCCGGCTTTGTAACTTATCCTGCCTCTTTTCTTATTTTTGGTATCGACACTAACAGAAAGGGGAGTCTCAACCAGTAAGCACATCCCCTGAGGTAAGAAGAGAAGGGTTTTCTGCACAGTTTATATATATACAGTTCACGTAATATCAAAACGGTAAACATATAGCACATTAATCAAAACATATAATGAAATCAGATATAAGCAAAAACAGCAATTTTAACTGAGCTCGAATTCTTAAACCCTGAACCGAAGTTATGGGTTACTTGTCCCCAGCAGAGTCGCCAGAGCTGTCACACCTCCCTTTTTCACACATAATACGTTAAGTAATGTGTCGCTGTTTACTACTACACCCCGAGAAGGGATATAATAATAATCAGAGAAGGAGTTTTTCCACTTAAAGGACAGTCGGAACGGGATCATTTTATTTAATTTTTCAGAGTCGCCACTTGGGAAAATAATGGTGTCCCAAGTCACCGGTTTTATTCCCGAACCGAGGAAATTTATTACTCTGTTTTACAGTCTGAGAAACTAGAAACCTGGATAAGGAATTCTGTTAACCCGATAGAAGGTGTTAGGCACTCCCGGATTCCGTGGTTTTAGCACGGTCGCTCAACTGCAATTTTTGTTTTTATCTGATTTCTTTATATATTTTATTTTATGTGCTTTTATGTTCCGTTTTTCAATTTTAGAAGAATTGTGACGTCACGAAAATACATTTCGAGTCACACCGCAACCGGTACGCCTGTGACTTTAATGTATTTGAGTTTCGCCGAGAGTAAGATTTGGATCACATAAATGCGCACCCGCACTTAGGAAAATACTTTTCTTAAAGTCGTGCCTAAAAAGTCTATCGTGTTGTTAACTTCGGGAAAGACCGTAAATTTCACTAAACGGTCCTTCCGAGTCTAAATTTTTATTACAATTAATTGAGGGCCACGTACATTTATTTTTCTAATGAGGCTCGTCTCGTTATTTTTAAAGGTTAGACTAAGTAGCTATATTTCTATTATTTGTCTCTAGTAGTAAAGAAAAATCTAAAACGATTGCACAGGCCCAAACAAGCATATTTGTCATTCACCAATTTTATTCGGGCCCAACCTATATAATGGCCCAAACGGATGAAAACAAGACTAGACCTTTTATTTGATTGGGCTTATCAATGACATAACTGAAGCCAACATTTAGCTATTAATTTACCTTTTCATTTCAATCATTATACTTAATTCTAATTCAAACTGTAATTATCTATTAAAAAAAAAATTGAGACGCTGTTTGTTTTAATTATCCTGATTCGAGCAGCAACAGTTAATTAAGTAATCAATTAGTAGAACAAACTTTGGAGTAATAAACTAATAATTTAACGAAGTGCTTAATTGCTCTTTCACCTTATCCAACAGTAAATAACAAATTAATATCTGGAATTTTTACTTTAATACACTTCAAAACAGTAGCTATTTACATGGGCCAAATTGGTCCAAATACACGAATGACGATGAGTTTCTACGACTAAATAGTGGTTATTCACACTAATTTCTAATTTCAAACCAACTACTGTTTTTTACATTTCTGATTTTTTACACCTGACAATACAAATTCTGAATTTAAACTAAATCAAACCACACTACAAAAAACTCATACGGTTATAAAAATACAGTTTAACAATCCTTATACAATTCCATTGTAATAAATCATAAATTAACTACAATCCAATTAAATGACCACATCAAGTAAAATAGCAAGATGAACTTCATTTATTTATCTTGAGAAATACAGTTGTGTACCTGAAAAGTTGAACAAATCTATTAGATCTAAATAGACAACAGCTATCAGGATTTCAGCAGGTAAATTCCAACAGTAAACAGTCCAATGACTCAACAGCAGCAGTTGAAATCAGCAGTCAAACCCAGGAAATAGTTTTCAGAATTTCAAGTTGATTCAAAGTCCAATTTCACATTCAAACTGTTTCTCACTGATTTTGTGACGACCCAAAGGGTCATCACTTGTTTTATTAATCATTCCGAGCTTTTGAGGTCTTGAAAACCTCATTTATAGTTGCCTCGATTTGCGTGCACAGTCCGGGCACAAAGCTGGAAAACATTTATGTTGAAATATGTGAAATATGTGAAAAAGTTGAAGAATTTTGATATTAATATTGATATGGTTGACTTTGGTCAACATTTTTCGTAAACGGACCCGGATCCGTGATTTGACTGTCTCAGAAAATCCGTAGAAAAATATGGAACTTGGGCATATGCCCGGAATTGAAATCCGAGGTCTAGAACCCCAGTAAAAGAATTTTTCTGTTAAATTGTTTTCTGAAAATGTTTAAGGAAAATGAAACTGAATTTTGATTAAAAAGTACCGGTATCGGGCTCGTATTTTGGTTCCGACGCCCGGTACAGGTCATATATATTGGTTAAGCGCTTCCTGTAAAGTTTGGTTGAAAACGGACGTCGTTTAACGTGTTTCGGCCTTAAATTGGAAAGTTTGGAAATTATGGAATTTTAAAGAATTCTTGAGTTTTAAGGCTCAATTCATTGATTTTGATGTTATTTTAGCGATTTGATCG
This sequence comes from Nicotiana noctiflora, assembly GCA_032618575.1. Taxonomy (NCBI): domain Eukaryota; kingdom Viridiplantae; phylum Streptophyta; class Magnoliopsida; order Solanales; family Solanaceae; genus Nicotiana; species Nicotiana noctiflora. Next base: position 10,176 of record JASVEL010011411.1, on the reverse strand, counting down.
CGCGAGCAAGTTCGTATGATGTTTTTGAGTTAGTGTACATATTTGGTTTGGAGCCCCGAGGGCTCGGGAGTGTTTCGAAGGTGGTTCGGGGTGTTTTTGGACTTAGAAAACTGGCAGATTTTCTGCAATTTTTACACAGACATTTTATTCTACGCGATCGCGGCCTTGTACACGCGATCGCACTGCCTTGTCACATTACTCAACGCGATCGCATCAGTCTGAACGCGATCGCGAAGCTTTCCGTCTTTCTTCAACGCGATCGCAGCCGTCTGCACGCGATCGCGTAGCTTTCCGTTTTCCTTCAACGCGATCGCGACCCTTTTCACGCGATCGCGTAGTACAAATGAGCCACCCAACAAAATTCTTCTACGCGATCGCAGCATTGTCCACGCGATCGCGTAGTGTTGACTATTTGCCTTCCGCGATCGCAACCCAATTCACGCAATCGCGTAGAACAAATTCGCTGCCCAGTGAATTTAATTCCAAAACAGAACAGAAACGGGATAAAAATTCCATTTCTGTTCAACTCTCTTCTCCACACCTCCTTGGACGATTTTTGAGCGATTCTTCATCAAACTTCTTGGGTAAGTGATTCTTAACTCGTTTTCTTCATTTTCCATCAATATTATTTGAATTCCTAAGCCTAATTAGGTGTAAATAGGTAGAAAAATTGAGAATTGAGTATAATAAGGGTTTTCAAAGAATTTGCGATCTAGAACTCGTTTTGGAGTCGAGCTTAAGAACAAATTGTATATTTTAACTCATGGAGGATTGGGTGAACTTATTTTGGTTCGAAACTTGAGTTTCGATTATGTGGGCCCGGGGTCGATTTTTACTATTCCGGGCAGAATGTTGTAAAAATCATATTTAGCAATATGAACTAGTTTGTTAAGTAGAATTGATGATACGAAATCAATTGTGTATAGATACGGTTGGATTAGAGTCAAATTCGAAAGGAAAAGGCATTGCTACGGATTGAATCGTTCGTGAACTTTCGAGGTAAGTGTTTGTTCTATCCTAGTTTGTAGGAATATGAATTTAGTTATGAATATATTGTTGAATAAGAGTTATTGGTGTTATACCGGTAATGAAGGTAAATTGTTGAAATTATTATAAATTATTGGTTTAAAACCGGTAATTATAAATATTGTTGATATAGAGATTATTGGCTAAATGCCGTTAATATATATATATTTTATGAATTGGGATCGTGTGGCGCGCCGACCACTTATATATAATAAGAAATGGGATCGTGTGGTGCGCCGACCACGAAGTGATTGAAATCTTGGCATTGGCCATAGTTGCCCGTAGCCTATTGATATATTTGGGAGCGGGTGGTACGCCTACCACAAGATATAATTATTGATATATTTGGGAGTGGGTGGTACGCCTACCACAAGATATAATTATTGATATATTTGGGAGCCGGGTGGTACGCCTACCACAAGATATAATTATTGATATATTTGGGAGCGGGTGGTACGCCTACCACAAGATATAATTACTATGATATTTGGGAGCGGGTGGTACACCTACCACAAGATATAATTACTATGATATTTGGGAGCGGGTGGTACACCTACCACAAGATATAATTACTGTGATAGTTGGGAGCGGGTGGTACGCCTACCACGAGATATGAAATGAGAGATGAATTGAGACATGAAAGTAAGATTTATTATGTTGATTAGATTATTCTGGATATCGTGAGTTATTGACTGTTATTTTAGAGCAGAGTATTTCCTTATAAATGTATTGTATATATATGTCTATATTGCAACTGTACAGGTTTAGGTGGGTGACTGGCCTTAGCCTTGTCACTAGTTCGCTGGGATAGGCCAGGCACTTACCAGCACATGGGGTCGGTTGTGCTGATACTACACTCTGCGCTCTTTTTGCGCAGATACAGGTTACGGACAGCAGCAACGACAATAGCGACTTGTGGATTTTTCGACTACTGAGACTACGAGGTAGCCTTGCATGCGTCCGCAGGACCCGTTGTCTCTTCTATCTATGTTTTTCATTCTATTATCTCATATAATCGAGATAAACAGCTTGTATTTTCTTTCAGACAATTATGTGTATTATTCTTAGAAGTTCGTGAGTATTGTGACACCAGTCTTGGGTAGTGTATCATGGTTGGGTTTTCTTTATCATATTTGACTAAGTCTTCCGCTAATTTTGATTATTCCGCTGTAATGTATATGTTTTAAATAAGAAATTGGTAATTAATGGAGATGTAATTAATATTTGGCTTGCCTAGCTTCCATTTAGTAGGCGCCATCATGACCTCGATGGTGGGAAATTCGGGTCGTGACAGATTTGTAATACACTATCTTATTGTTTTTTGGTTTTTGGTTTTTGGAATGAATTTGAAGGCAAAAGAGAAGAAAAAATGAATCTTAAATATTAATTTCAGATCTGGAATTTAGCAAATATTTTTTGGGATTTTTCTAAGGCTCCTATGGTTTAAAACTCTAAAGAAACTCTCAAAATCAGATTGAACCCCCTTTAATTAAGCTGAAAATACCTATTTATAGACCCAAAAGAGAAAAATCTGAATTTTATTGAAAACTCTTCAATTCTTAGCTTGTTGCACAAGTTAGTGCAATTATTTATTTGAAAGTTACACTAAACCCCCTTCTAGAATACTCTACCATGTTCCATTTCCTTGGAATTCCTATTGTGCCCTCATTTCCTTTTATTATTCACTAAAATACCTTTTGTTATGCCCAAATTGCCCTAAAACCTCTATATTTATTACAATTATACCAATTCCCTTTCCAATTGCATCCTTTTCCTTTTAAACCCATTACAACTATACCAACTTCCTTTTTCCAATTTGCCCCTACTTCTTAAGGCTTATTACTTTACTAAATTCTGTATTTTATCCTTATTTTAACCTATTTTCAGATTATATTTATCAAATAGCCACAATTAAGTGATTATTGTCCAATTAACCAATTAACCCATTTAACTACTTTAAATTCAGATTAATTCACTAATTAAAATCACATTTCACCTATAGCCAACCCTAGGCAATCTTACAAATATGGCCACTTATGATTAATTATCCGATTAACAAGACTCGGGGGAACAATTAATTGATAGATGGTGAGTCTTATTAATCGAAATAACTAGTCGCAATTGATTCTATTTAGTAAAACACCTTAGGTTGCTACGAATCGTGTGATTCAACTATCGACTTAATTGAATCTATGGTAGTCTAAAGGCGAATTCACAAATCGAGCTTAATCACTAACTACAGCTATAACCAATACATCCTAAGTATTATTCAACATCGAATTCACTAAACTTAAACAGATTACCAAAACAATTCTACTAATTGGTAACTAATCAGCTTGCATTTCAAAACAGGTTCAAGATTATAACAAAGCATATTCAAAATTATCAACAGGTAATACCTAAAAGCAATAAAAAATCAGAAATACAAATGTTTTGACAAAAATCCGAACATGGGCTACTTCCCTGAAATCTAACATTAACAATAACTATCAAAAAACTAAAACTTAACAGAACTAACACTCTTTAACAGGAATCTAACCAAAAGCTAATGAAAAATCAAAAATTGACAGAAACTAACAATCTTAATAAAAATAAGAAAATAGCCGAGAATAACCCTAATAAAAAGTAACAAAAATTTAACAGAAATTAAAATCGAAAAAAAAAACATTTATTCAAATCAACACAAAATCATACTAAGATTATCAAAACTTATTTAGTTTTCAAAGCTAATATATGAATCTATTTTCTTTGTCATTTATGTAAAGAAAACACAAAGAAAAACATTCAAACAAATAAGCAAATTAATAAAACAACAAAAAAACAGAAAAATAAAGAAAGACTTAGCTTATTTTTGTTATTCCTTTTTTCTTCTGCTTTTTCCTTCATTTTTCTTCAATTTCTTCATGTTCTTGATAGACTTCGAACATGCAGCACTGTTTTCTTGGATTCTTGGCCGCTGTTTGAGTTGTTCTTGAGTTTCCGGCGGTTTTGAGACTCAATCTTCGTGTCACAGCGTTTATAACGCTAAAGGAATAGTGGGGTGAAGGTTTGGGGTGATTTTGAGGGTGGCGGCGCAGTGGGAGGGGATGGCGGCGCCAAACTAGGGTTTGATAATTTAAGGATTTTGGTGGGTTTTGAAGGAAAGTGAGGGTAGGAATGGATTGAGGAGGTGGAGAGGATTCGTTTGGTGTTGGTTTGGCCGGGAACGGACGCCGGCCGCCGCCATAGACGGCCGAAACCTAGGCGGTGCGGCAGTGGAGATGAAGGAGAAAGAGTGGCGGTTTGGAGAAGAAGACATAAGGGTTCGTGTGGTTAAGGTTGTAATGAGACCAAGGAAAATAGGTCTTGTCTTTCATTTGATTTTTGGTATATTGAATTGCAAGATTAATTTGTAACCTTTGGATTAAAAGTCACGGACGACTGGGATTTAAAAAAGAGGGGGAGAAACCGGGCAGGCTGGGCGTTGGGCTGGGGCATTGGGCTGCTGGGTGGCTGGGCTGGCTTTATCCGATTTGGGCCTGGGGTATTTTGAGCCCACTTTTTCCTTTCCTTGTTTCTCTTTAATCCTTTGTATTTTTGTATCTTATTCCTTTTGTATTTTGTATTATATTTTTTTTTTGTATTTTATTGTATTTCACTTTTGTTTTGTATTTTCTATATTTTTCCTATTTTGTAATTATTTGGAATTTATTAAACTAATTACCCTCTTTTTTGATAATTTTCAATTTAAAAAGCTAACTAATGTTATATTTTTTTGATTTTTTCTGTAATTTGTTAAAAATGAATTAATTTCCTAAAGATGCAATTTTTTTTTTGTATTTTCATTTATCACACGCAAATAACACGCAAACAATTAACACAAGATTCACACAAAATTATAAAAAATGATGAAAAATCATTTATTTTAAATTTTATAGGAATGACTCATGTGTAGGGTAAAAATCACGTGCTCACACCTCTAACACGTCAATATCAGGACCAGGACTCGTGCTCAAGGTCCCAACATGCAAAATAATTCGCCAGTCCATACGGTGCCTAGATATGGCTGACAATGAGGCCGGGTATGAGGCCGTGATTGTAGGATTAAAATTGGAACTCAAGTACGGAGCACGATGAGAATTCCTACTATGCAACTCGCAACTCGTCGTCAATCAAGTTACAAGGACTTTCCAAATCAAGGAACAAAGGCTACAGAAATACCAGGTCAAAATTTGCAATTTGTTATCGGAGTTTGATGAATGCTGGCTCGATCAAATACCTTGAGCGCAGAACATCGAAGCGGGCGGTCTTGCCAAACTGGTTGCAGCCACTAATAGCATAACCAAATAAAGGAACGTGGTTACTCTCCTCCACTCGTCGATCGACCAAATTTAGGTACGCACTATTAACCTAACTTGCGACTGGCGCAATCATATTCTCGCATACTTTCAAGACAGTGTGCTTCAAACAACATAAAAGAAGCCAAAAAACTTCGAAAGCAATCAACCAGGTATATAGTCATCAAGAACGACCTATACAAAAGGACATATGAAGGCCCTATAATAAAGTGCTTGGGACCAAAACAGATACGGTGCATCCTAGAAAAAGTCTACGAGGGTCAGTGAAGGGATGACACCGGCAACCGAGCCCTTGTCAGATGTCTCATACGAGCAGGCTACTGCTAGCCCACAATGAAAATGGAAGCCACTGACTTCATGAAAAAATGCGAACAATGCCAAAGATGCTCCCTCTTGATCCATCAAGCATGAGAGCACCTCCACTCTGTCACCTCGCATTAGCTTTTCATCAAATAGGGGATGGACATTGTCACCCCCTTCCATCAGGACGAGGTAATCTACAATTTTTTTTAGTTTTAATTGACTATTTTTTGAAGTGGGTGAAAGCAGGAGCATTCGGCCAAATACGCGAGCAATAAGTGATCACATTCATATGGAGAAATATCATATGACGCTTCGGCGTTCCAAAGAAATCAGTTATGACAACGTACTCCAGTCACTGGGAAAAAGATAGCATAGTTCTTTGAAAATGGCACATTAAAATAATACTCTCTATGCTATATCATCCAGCAGGCAACGGTCAGGTAGAGTCCTCCAATAAGTCAATACTGAACGTCATGAAAAAGAAGCTCGAGAACGCCAAGGGTTGTGGCTGGAAGTGCTACAGGAAGTGCTATGGGTATACCACACAACGCCGAAAACAAGCACAGGAGAAACACCATACTCGCTAGTCTATGGGACTGATGCAGTAATACCAATCGAGGTATACCCATAGGAGAGCGGGCCGACTAACGACAAAAGCAAGACGCAAAACCTCAATGAGGTCGAGGAGCAAAGAGACATGGCTTACATATGGATGGTCGCTCTGAAACAACAGGCAAAACGATACTACAACAACAACAAAAACAAAAAGCCAAGGTCAGACCGCTCAAAGTAGGGGACTACGTACTCAAGACCAAAACATAGGTGAGCAAGGACAAACGAGAAGGAAAGCTAGGGACTAATTGGGATGGCCCATACAAAATTACGGCGGCAGCAAGCAAAGGGTCATTCTAACTGGAAATGATGGAAGGAAAACTACTGCCAAACAATTGGAACATCACTCACCTCAAGTACTTTAACATATAAGGAAAAATGTTCTCCGAGCCGTACTCTTTTTCCCTAACCTGATTTGTCCTAATTGGTTTCCTCAATAAGGTTTTTAATGGGGAAACAAGGAGAACATTTCAAGTTAAAATATGTTTTAAGGTGCATACCAATGTGGTCATTGCCTGACCTCTCAATACTTCTCCAAGTCGCCCAATGAAGGGACAAGATAGACTTGGACTAGAATGCCAACCTGAAAAATTAGACTAAGACTGGAATGTTGGTCTGGAAAATGTGTAAACTTCTCCAATGTATATATGTAAGCATAGCATACAAGACACATGTTGTTCGCCTGTCTCTTCCAAGTTAACTGCGCACCAACCAATGCACCCACATTCGACCTTGCTTGAATTGATTAAAGTGATATTCGAACTCGCTCGAATTAACTCACGTTCGACCTTGCTCAAATTAATTAAAGTGATATTCGACCTCGCTTGAATTAAGTCACATTCAACCTCACTCGAATTAACTCACATTTGACCTTGCTTGAATTAACTCACATTCGACCTCACTCAAATTAACTCACATTCGACCTCTCTCGAATTAATTCACATTTAACCTTGCTTGAATTAACTCACATTCTACCTCACTCGAATTAATTAAAGTGACATTCGACCTCGCTCAAATTAATTAAAGTGAAATTCGTCCTCGCTCGAATCAACTCACATTCGACCTAGCTCAAATTAATTACGATTAACATTCAACCTTGCTCGAATTGTCGCACATCGACTTCATTCAAACTAGTAAAAAATTATTATATTCGACCATACTCGAATTCAACTCATACTTAACCTGACTTGATTTCGATTTAAAAGTTAAATTTTTTTGAGTTAATCACGACAACATGGGAATTCACCCAGATTCAATCAAAGATATACTAGACCACGTCCACAATAGCACATACCGATGCAATTCTTCTAAAGCAACCATTTGAAGAAAAACGTTCGAAGAAAAATAAAAGACCCAATAACATATGACAAAGGGTTATCATTATTCCATTCCAAAAAAGTATCTTACAAAGGGCAGAAAGATGCTTACAAAAAAAAGACAAAAAAAAACTAAGTATAGAGTATTATTCCACGTCATCTCCACCTTCATTTTCGTCGCCTTCACCATTCGGCCTAACAACGCCGTCTCCACCATCACCTTGAGGATATTCCTCCTCATACCAAGCATCTTTCTCATCCAATTCTTCCCCATCCTCACCATCGCCAGTTCCCGGAGTAGATGGGTCATAACCGTATGCAATCCTAGATGCACACGCCTTGACACGGGCAACCTTAAAATCGGGCTCAGGAACCTTCCCCGCTATCATCAAATTCTTATATATGTCAAGCTAAGCGTTAGCGTGGATTTACATCTCATATAAGTGCCTTAGAACATCGGGGAAAGCAGAAGTATGAGAGGAGGATGGTCGAGCCAACATCGGCACCTTCTCAGCCTCAAGACAACATTTTGATCACTAAGGCTCAAAACATCTCTCTCAAGACTGACAATTGTCTCATCAAGTCGTGCCTTTCTGAGCGCGGCTGTTTCAGCTTCACTCGCCTGTTAAGACCTAAGGACGCAGATGACCTTGTCATGACCCGAATTTCCCACCATCGGGAGTCATGATGTCGCCTACTAGTGGAAGCTAGGCAAGCCAAATATTACTTACATTTCCATTAGTTACCAAACTCTTATTAAGACTTTAAAAATTAAAAACATATGAATTACAGCGGAATAATTAAACTTAGCGGAAGACTTAGTCATTCTAATCAAATATGATAAATAAACCCAAACATGATACACTACCCAAGACTGGCGTCACAATACTCACGAACTTCTAAGAATAATACAAACAATTGTCTGAAAGAAATATAAGCTGTTTATCTCGAATACATGAGGTAACAGAATGAAATACATAGATAGAAGAGACAACGGGTCCTGCGGATGCCTGCAAGGCTACCTCGTAGTCTCAGTAGTCGGAATATCCACAATCGCTACTGCCGCTGCTGCTGTCCGTAACCTGTATCTGCGCGAAAAGAGCGCAGAGTGTAGTATCAGCACAACCGACCCCATGTGCTGGTAAGTGTCTGGCCTATCCCAGCGAAATAGTGACGAGACTAAGGCCAGTCACCCACATAAACCTGTACAGTTGCAATATATACACATATACAAAACATTTATAAGGAAAGACTCTGCTCTGAAATCACAGTCAATAACTCATAATATCCAGAATAATCTAGTCAACAGAATAAATCTCACTTTCATATCTCAATTCCTTCTTCATTTCATATCTCGTGGTAGGCGTACCACCCGCTCCCATCTATAACAGTAAGTTATATCTTGTGGTAGGCGTACCACCCGCTCCCAAATATATATCAATAAATTATACCTTGTGGTAGGCGTACCACCCGCTCCCAAATATATCAATAGGCTACCGGCAACTATGGCCAATGCCAAAATTTCAAATCACTTTGTGGTCGGCGTGCCACACGATCCCATTTCTTATCATATAAGTGGTCGGCGCGCCACATGATATATATATATATATATAAAATTGATAATAATTCAACAATTTATCTCCGTTACCGGTGTGACACCAGTAACTCTTAATCAACAATTCATACACAACTAAATTCCTATTCCTTCAAACTAGGATAGAACAAACACTTACCTCGAAAGTTTACGAACAATTCAATCCGTGGAAATGCCTTTTCCTTTCAACTTCGGCTCCAATCCAATCGTATCTATACACAATTGATTTCATATCATTAATACTACTCAACAAACTAATTCATAAGGCCAATTTCAACTTTTACAATATTCTGCCCAGAATAGTGAATTTCAACCCCGGCCCACATGGTCGGAACTTGGGGTTCGGACCAAAATCCGGTTACCCATCCCCCCACGAGTTCAAGTATATGATTTGTTTCAAAATCGGACCTCAATTCGAGGTCCAATTTCCCAATTCATGAAAAACCCTATATTCTACCAAAACCAAGAAATTCTACCATGAAAACCTTTGATTTCTATTGAAAAACATGTTTAATGTTGTTAGGAATTGAAAGAATTAAGTAAAAAGTGACTGACAATTGCTTTGAAGAAGAGGGAGTTCGTGAAAAATCGCCAATGGGTGTTTTTGGGTTGTGAAATGTGAAAAATGAAGCTGGAAATTGTGATTTACAGGTCTCTGTGTTCGCATTTGCGAACATGGGTTTGCAATTGCGAACCCCGACCAATTTTTGGAGTTTGAAAAATAAGCTAAGGATGGAAAGTTCGCATTTGCGAACTTATGTTCGCATTTGCGAAGACAAGGCAAATGCTGGGGAGGTTCGCATTTGCGACATAATGTTCGCATTTGCGAACAAGGCTGGCTTCAAGGACCTTCGCATTTGCGAAGAATGCTTCGCATTTGCGAAGCCTGGCTTAACACTGAAGGCCTCGCATTTGCGAGTTGTGTTCGCATTTGCGAACCCAAGCAGTCCTGGACGCCCTTCGTATTTGCGATCAAGGGTTCGCATTT
>JASVEL010011410.1:0-34965 GCA_032618575.1 Nicotiana noctiflora | reverse complement strand
ATCAATCTCCTAACAAGGTAGATGGCTTCTGCTGTCGAACGTCCCGGCATAAACCGAAACAGATTCTCGAAAATAGACACACCCCTCCTTACCCTTAGCTCTACCACTCTTTCCCAGACTTTCATAGTATGGCTAAGCACTTTGATACCCCAATAGTTATTGTAATTTTGGATATCACCCTTGTTCTTGTATACAGGAACCATCGTGCTCCCTCTTCACTCTTCGGGCATCTTCTTTGTTCTAAAAATAATATTAAATAACCTAGAAGCCACTCCAAACCTGCCTTGCCCACACTCTTCCAAAGTTCCACCGATTTCATCCGGCCAGGTCGCTTTACCCTTGCTCTTCTTACGCATAGCCCTCTCAACTTCATCAACTCTAATTTGCCTACAATACCCAAAGTCACAAAGACTCCCGGAGAGTTTCAAATCACCCAGTACAAGCTCATGTCCCCCTCCTCGTTCAAGAGACTATGAAAGTAGGTATGCATCTCTGACGGATAAGCCCATCATCTAACAAAACTCTACCTTCTTCGTCTTTGATGTACTTCACTTGGTCCAAGTCACGCGACTTCCTTTCTCACGCATTGGATAACCTGAACAACCTCTTGTCCACACCTCGACCCTCGAGTTCCTCATACAAACGACTACAAGTTGTAGTCTTGGCTGCCGTAATGATATATTATGTACTTTTGAGTAGTTTGGGAAATAGTTTGCTATTGTTTTTGAAAATTATATTCTTTGAGAGTTAATTTTTTTTTTTAAAAAGAAGTCGACTCAAAAAGTTGTAAGAAAATGAATTCTTGAATTTAAATATTTGTACATTTGAGACATTGCTACTGTAAGTTCATTATATTTAAAAAATTAGCTCATTATTCATGATCGTTATACTGAAACTTTTAAGCCTTTCAAGTTGTATGAACACGCAAAATATTTTGAATCGGACACCCAACTTGAGGTTGAGTTTATTCACGTTCTCAAAATCATTTACTTCTACTATACCTATAGTTGTAAAATCCTTGTAACCTAGTGTATATCTAAATCTATGTATACCGCCGAAATTGGAGAGCTCGATTTTGAGGTGTGAATTGAACTTCGGGCTTGAGTTTAGAGTAGCATGAAGTAAAGACCATATCTGACTGAAAAATATATATCTCGGGGAGCAAATCAAAGATCCACCATGATCTGCCTCGGGGGCAACACATTTTCGATAATACTCAAGAAAGAGTGAAAATTTCTCAAGGATATGTAGATCAATGTATCAATTAAGGGATAAGATTTGTACGAAATGGTACAAATCTATATTAGGTTTTATACAACTGTACTAATAGAATTCTTTGTCATAATTGGAAAAGTACTATATTAGGGGGTTCCCCTTCTAGATAAAGGGGACCCTAATCTTTGTGAAAATCATCTGACTTACTCCAATAGAATATTCTACTATGCTTTTCTTGTTTACTGTGCTCCAAAATTATTTTTCAGCTTTAATGTTTTACTTTATTGTTCATACTTCATCGACTCTTAGCTCATCTCGAGGTCCCGAGATAACCGAGCTCGAGGTCCCCATTGCTCTAACAACCTTGGTTTGCTTCGTCAAGTCTTCCTACTTTAACTTAATATAACTTGTATATTCCCTAGCATTAAAATAAATTACATATCTTTAAAATCACAAATCATCTTTAATTGTTGCTTGCAATTTTCAAGGTAAACAATCTATATCACACTTTTCTTGATTACGGAACATATTAATTAATCGTCTTCTAGATAAAAAGGTTGAAAGTTTATTTTATCAAAGTTGGCTAAAAATCTTAAGATAGAAAAATTCCTAGAAATAATCTAATGACCGATCACTTTCACTAAGAAAACGTATTATGAATATTTTTTCCAATCACGTACTAACAACAATCACTTCATCACGTTTGCAGAAAAGCAAGTTTCACATTGACATAAAAATATAGTTTTCATTTTCTATTTCTTTTTTAGCAGCCATATTATACCTTTGTTTATTAAAGGCAAACAACCATAGCTAATCTGTTTTTATCATCCTTCTCCATTTTCATGGATACAGAACATAGTACCTTAACGGCACTGATGTTTCCATGGTTGGCTCATGGTCACATCTCTCCTTATTTAACTGTTGCCAAGAAACTTGCATGCAGGGGATTCTACGTATACCTCTGTTCTACGCCTGTGAATCTCAATTTTATCAAGAAAAAAATCCCCCAAAAATTCTCCCTTTCAGTTCAACTAGTTGAATTTCATTTACCAGATTTACCTCAGCTTCCTCCTAGTTACCATACAACTAATGGCATCCCACCCCATCTCAATTCCACCCTCAAAAAGGCCGTCAAAATGTCTAAACCCAATTTTTACAAAACCTTAGAAAATTTGAAACCGAATATTTTAATCTATGATATATTACAGCCATGGGCTAAAGAAGTTGCAAATTCATATAATATTCCAGCAGTCATGCTCTTGACTTTTTCTGCAGCTATGTTATCATACCGTTTGCATCCAGTAAAAAAACAGGGAACTGAATTTCCTTTTCCAGCTCTTTATTTGAGGAAAATTGAGCGACAACAACGGGAAGAAATGCTTGAAAAAGCTGCTAAAGAGAAAGATCGTGATGATAAGGACCCTTTCGCTGAAGAAGAAACTATGAATAAGATAATACTGATGTATACCTCCAGGGCAATAGAGGCTAAATACATAGATTACTTCACCGAGATGATCCAATGGAAAATTATACCAGTTGGTCCTCCAGTTCAAGAAACAACAAATGAATATGATGGAGACGTAGATGATCTCATTGATTGGCTAGGAAAGAAACATGAGAATTCAACTGTATTTGTCTCATTTGGAAGCCAGTATTTCTTAAGTAAGGAAGATTTGGAAGAAATAGCTTTAGGGTTGGAACTTAGTACTGTTAATTTCATATGGGTTGTAAGATTTCCAAAGGGTGAAGAAGTTAGAGTTGAAGAAGCATTACCAAAAGGTTTTCTTGAAAGAATTGGAGATAGAGGAAGGGTTGTGGATGGATGGGCACCACAACTAAGAATTCTAAGTCATTTGAGTACGGGAGGATTCGTGAGTCATTGTGGTTGGAATTCTGTAATGGAAAGTATAGATTTTGGTGTGCCTATTATAGCTTTGCCCATGCATCTTGATCAGCCAATAAATGCTCGGTTGATAGTTGAACTTGGAGTCGCAGTGGAGATTGTTAGAGACGATGAAGGTAAAATTCATAGAGGAGAGGTAGCAGAAGTTGTTAAAAGTGTAATTTGTGAGAAAACAGGGGAAAATCTAAGGAATAAAGTTAGAGAAATCAGTGAGAATTTGAAGAAGGAAAGAGAGGAAGAAATGGATGGAGCTGTTGGAGAGCTAGTACAACTTTGCAAAACTAGCAAATCCAATAATATGATGTTGTAATTCAAGAACAGATATTGTTTTTGATTGCTTTCAAAATAATTAGGTTCGAAGATTACATAGCTTAAATCTTTTGGCATGGTAATTTTCTTAATACTCTTACTAGTTTCTGAACAAGCACGCTATAATCACATGAGTAATCACATGAGATTACTGAAACATGTTGAGTAATAAACAAACTAATTGTCGAATAAAGCTATTCGTGCTTTAATTCCTAGTTCGAAAGCATTCTTTAAAGGACTTTTTGATGATATCCAAATATAGAGAAGGTAAAATGTAATTGTCATCTTAGATAATCTCTCTCACAAGTTACTTTAAAAAGTAATTATAAAACTTATCATATTCAGCACCATCAAATAGTACACTCATAAAATTAAGGATGTTCATGGTCTGGTCTAGATCGGTTTTTTTCTTAAAAACAAACAACAAGTTTTTCAAATATTAGAAATAAACTAAACCAACTAAGTATGTTTTTTTTTTCGATTCGGTTTATGTCAGCTTTTCGGTTATTTGTTAATTTTTTCTTAAATATAAGACATACACTACCAAACACATATTTCGGCGACCATATTTTCAGCCTAACACCATCAAATCAATCGCCCTTTGAGAAATCTATTATTTACGAAGATATAATGATGATAATTGAATCAAATAGTGATGAAAAATATAAGGACTCAACTAAAAATATATCATTTTTAACACGAAATTGATTCTTACACTTAACAAAAGAAAACTACCAATCAAACTAGAATGTAAAGGTAAAGAACTATATAAAATTGCAAACTATTAACATTTACCATACAAAATTTGAAACTTGTGTATATATATATGGTGTAATAATAAATTTGAAATAGCTACTCCTATAGTCGGTTTGGTTCAGTTTTTTATAGTTTTTTCTGATTAAAACCAAAATCAAACCAATTTAATCGGTTTTTAAAACTCAAAACCAAAACTAAACCAAACCAAAAATTAACTATTTTTTTAGTCGGTTTGATTTGATTTTCGATTTAGTTTGGTTTTTTGGATTTTTATGAATACCCCTACATAAATCATCCAATAAGAAGCGCGAAAAAAAAAGATTCACCATTATTTGGCTCAAAAGTTAAATGTTACTTTATAAGCTTAAAACAACCAAAAAGATAGAAAATGGGTAAATCGTAACCAAATATAATAAACCTAGATGTGAGATCGATATAGTTATAACGTATAGGATGTTGCAGAATGAAGAACTTTAAGAACAGTTGCTTGTCAAAGTTAAGAAATAGAGAGAGAATGAGAGAGTTGTATTATTAGATAATAACACTGATGCCTTTACAATGGGGAGGCCCTCTTTATATAGAAAGGGGGCCCCTTTAAAATAATAATAAAAATATTAGAGCGTAGTCGACGTCCTCTTAGCGGGGACATCTAATCGTGAGTGACGTCATTCGCGTCCTTACGTCTAAACTGTACCCCTGTTATAAGGGGTATATGAGAGAGGTCGTACCCTCTTGTCGTAAAGATGTAAAGGGTCACATTTGGCCCCATACTATTAGTCCATCTGCTTGTTGGAGGCGTATGCGGCATACGTCTTCAATGTGCAGAAATATCGATCCCATCCTTCGAAGAATTTGACCTTATTATGAGAGCGACAACGTGACCAGGAAAAGGGTGAAAGTACATGGCGTTGCTAATTCGTTGACACGTGGTCTACTTTCTGAATTGACGTCATAGCCGGCATGCGTCATGATTATATTTGCTCCCGAGATGGTTCAGGGGGCGATTTGACGTTTCGATTTCTTGCACCCATTTCGAATCATGCCTCTTCGATTTTTGTGTATTTTTGCCTTATAAATAGGAGGAAGGTTCAATCTTTGCCATCTTTCAAACTTCTGATATTTCTTACTCCCTCTTTTTATCTTCTTTGAAGAAAACCGATATATCTTGCTTTAAACCCTTCTGTTTCTATTGAAATCAGTCTTTTATCTGTCAGAACTCGATTCATATAAACAATCATTATGGCAAAACATGGACAACACAATAAGAGAGGCCAAGATGATATCCCATCTAAGGTTCTGTCATCTTCGGGTGGTGGGAAAAAAGCCCAAAAACCTCTTGTCCCTCTTAGTATGTACAATGTTCTCCCTAAAATGATTCATGCTCTAAGAGATTTCCCGACTAAAAGCCCGACAACCTCGTGGGATCATACTGAGTTTCTATAATCACATTTGGATGGCCTGCGGGGGGCGTACCAAATCCCAGACCTGTAGTTATGGAGCCGGCCGGAACCGGCTATATTAATGTACACCGGTCGGGAATTTGCACTTTTTATGAGTACCAATTCCTGGTCGGGTACGGTCTTCCGGTTTATCCCCCGGTGGAGGAGCTTTGCCGCTTTTATAATGTATGTCCGGCTCAGCTTACTCCCTATACTTGGAAGTCGTGTCGCAATATGAGCACATATGCGACCAAGGCCGGACTCGATGTCTTGGTCCATCACTTATTGCAGTTATTTAGTCCTGGCTATATGAGGAGCTCTATGCTTCAACTAAAGAGTCGTGGCACGAAGGGCCTGGTTTTCAGGGCCAATGACAAGACCAATCGTCGCTTCTAGCGTAAGTTTTACTATATCAGGACAGAGCACCTGGTGCCGAACCCTGAAGGTTTACCATAGAGGTGAAATTCCGAACGTGAGTACTTTTACCAGCATTTAGTATTTTTTGCAACCTTTGGTCGTGCAGTCATTATAACTTCATTTCGCCCTCTCTTCCTTTTGCAGCGAGGGCTTTTCCACCCCGACCCGTTGAAGACATAAGGTCGTGGGTGGCAAAGGTGATTCTTTTGGCAGAGGAATGTTGTACATGGTCTGCGTTTCACAATCGATACGGCCCATCAGGTAATGTCTTGACCGGAATTTGGAAATTTTGTTTAAGTTTGTTGCTTGACCTATCTTATATTGGCAGGTTGGAGCTCCCCTAGGAGGAGAAGGAGGCATAACGATGTAGCCTTGTCGGTAGCGGGGACCAACTCCGGGGATGAGTATATGCCCCGAGATTCTTCAAGCGAGGGCGTCCCCGTGGTCGCTCAACTTGAGGTTGTGCCTGTGGCTGAGTCCACGAGCGAAGTGACTCCTTCGCCTTTGTCCCCTCGACCCGTATAGGAGACTTCTGAAGGCGAGGAGCCACTAGAGCGGAAGAGGCGTCGATTGATGCTTGGCAAAGGAATTTCCACAGAGGACGAGAGGGCGAGTAAGCCCCGTCCAGAGTTGAGGCCAATTATAATAGTTGATGCCATTCGTTCGAGAAGGTCGGCTCCCCTAGAGTGTGGCACATCGGCCGCTGCCGAGGAGGCAGGTAGTGAAGAGAGGGTAGGTCCCGAGATGGCCCCCACAGTCGCGGACGCACCGAGGAGGGATCGTGCCCATGTGAAGATGACGGTGGGTGAGCCTAACCGCCGAATTATGATTCCATGCGGATACAACCTATTTTTGAATAGCGAGCATGCCGCACTAGATATGACTCTACTATGTGCGGCCACCAAGAGTGAGAGTTTAAAGGACATCAGCGACATGGATCTATCCCAAAGAGTTGCCGGTGCGGCTTTGCAAGTATATTCTATTTTTTACGTATTAAAGAGTGAACCCTGGGTGTATACTGATTTGTTTTCTTTTCTTTAGACCTTCGTTTTGGAGGTAGAGAGGGGCCGGCGAGTGTAGAGGAAGGCCGCCACACTTAAGAAGGTGGAGAAGAAGTATAAGGAATGCCGCGCCAAGCACCAGACATTGGCGGACTTATTCGTCTAGGACTCGCAGTTTCAAATTTTTCGTGCGGACCTGGAGTAGTCAGAGGCTCAGCTGCGGAAGAAAGTGGATCAGCTAGAGGAGGTGGATGATCAATTAATGGTCATCTTGGCTCGGAACATTGAACTGGAGACTCTTCTCCAGTCAAAGGAGGATGAGTTGGAGATCGGTCGTTGGGTGGCAGCGGAGGTCGCTAATTTGCGTGCCGAGGTCGACGCCTTAACCACCGATCTTAATGCTAGGATGGATGAGATTAATACTCTTAGGCAGGCTGTTGCGTGTAGGTCTAATGATGGTGTGCCTGGTGAGGTACATGACATATGGGTATACGCCGATGCCAAGCTGACAGTGTTTGAGGATTTGCTTGCTGCAGATCGTGCCACTGAGGCAGAGGTTGAGGACCAGCATAGTTTAGTTCGGTTGCCTGAGAAGCCTGTGGGTACAGTTCCGATTCTCCAAACCGGACGGGCTATACCTCAGAAGACGTTAACTGTCTAGCTTCCAGGTCTTGGATTTTTGCGGCTTTTCGGACCGAGGGCGGTAGCGAAAGAGATGATGAGCCAGCTGGTAACGGCAGACAGGGTGATGGTGGCTAAGACTTGTACTTATTTCACTTTTGTAGTTTCATGGGGGTGAAAATAGATCCCCTTGTACATGCATACTTTTTTGAGGATAATAAAAGTTGATCTTTTGCTATTTCTCTCTGTATCTTTTATTTTGTGTGCTTGCCGTAGTAATATATGTGGTATCAGCCGTTATTGAGTTGTTTTGTTTATCGCGTTCGAGCTAGGTCAAATTATTACGTCAATGGCCTTGGCCATTCATACGTTAGAGATGGTCATGACCATGTACGTGATCTCGACTGTGTTGAGTTTCCTTGTCGTAGTCGAGCTAAGTCGACTTATTACGATAGTGGCCTTAGCGATTTATACATTAGAGATGGTCGTGACCGTGTACTTGATCTCGACTGTATCGAGTTAACTTGTTGTAGTCGAGCTAAGTCGACTTATTATGATAGTAGCCTTGGCCATTTATACGTCAGATATGGTCGTGACCATGTACGTAATCTCGACTGTGTCGAGTAAACTTGTCGTAGTCGAGCTAAGTTGACTTATTTCGATAGTGGCCTTGGCCTTTTATACGTCAGAGATGGTCGTGACCATGTACGTGATCTCGACTGTGTCGAGTTAACTTGTCGTAGTCGAGCTAAGTCGACTTATTACGATAGTGGCCTTGTCCATTTATACGTCAAAGATGGTCGTAGCCTTTCATACATTGGAGATGGCCGTAGTCTTTCATACATTGGAGATGGTTGTAGCCTTTCATACATTTGAGATGGCCGTAGCCTTTCATACATTGGAGATGGTCGTAGCCTTTCATACATTGGAGACGGACGTAGCCTTTCATACATGGGAGATGGCCGTAGAATTCCATTCATGGGAGATGGTCGTAGCCTTTCATACATTGGAGATGCCCGTAGCCTTTCATACATTGGAGATGGTGTTAGTCCAGCGCCTTTGGTATGCCAGTTATGAAGGCCTACATAGTAGTTGGCATGTCAAACTTGCCTCGTAAGTATCTCCGAGCATCTCCTCTGTCGCCTCGTTAAAAACATTTTCGAGAAAACCTAATTGGGACAAAACTCGGGTAAGGGAAAAAGAGTACGGCTCAGGGGACGCTCTTCAGAAATGGGAATACTTGAGGTGGGAGACGTTCCAATTATTTTTTAGCGTCTTTCCGTCCATTGTTTCCAGTTGGAATGACCCTTTATCTGCTGCCACAGTGATCTTGTATGGTCCGTCCCAGTTGGTGCCCAGTTTTCCCTCACTTGGGTCTTTTGATGCCAAGGTTTTAGCTTTGCGGATGTAGTCACCCACTTTGAGTGATCGTACTTTGGCCCTCCTGTTGTAGTATCTTTCGATTTGCTGTTTCTGGGCTACCATCCTTATGTGGGCCATTTCTCTTCTTTCCTCGGCCTCATCGAGGTCTTGAAGTCTGTTCAAATCGTTTTCCGCCCCGCTCGTGTGCGAATACCTAATGCTTGGTTCGCCTACTTTGACCGGTATGACAACATCGATTTTGTATACCAGTGAGTATGGCGTTTCTCCCGTGGAGGGTTTAGGTGTGGTTTTGTGAGCCCATGGTACTTCTGGTAGTAGCTCAGGCCATAACCCATTTGGCGTCTTCGAGCTTCTTTTTTAGTATGTTCAGTATCGTTTTGTTGGACGATTCTGACCGTTGGTGGAGGCGTGATACATTTTTTTCTGATTAAAACCAAAATCAAACCAATTTAATCGGTTTTTAAAACTCAAAACTAAAACCAAACCAAACAAAAAACAATCGATTTTTTGGTTGGTTTGATTTGATTTTCGATTTAGTTTGGTTTTTTGGATTTTTATAAATACCCCTACATAAAACATCCAATAAGGAGCGCGAAAAAAAAAAGATTCACCATTGTTTGACTCAAAAGTTAAATGTTACTTTATAAGCTTAAAACAATCAAAAAGATAGAAAAGTCGTAACCAAATATAATAAACCTAGATGTGAGATCGATATAGTTATAACGTATAGGATGTTGCAGAATGAAGAACTTTAATAACAGTTGCTTGTCAAGCAAAGTTAAGAAATAGAGAGAGAATGAGAGAGTTGTATTATTAGATAATAACACTTATGCCACAACGGGGAGGGCCCCTTTATATACAAAGGGGCCTCCTTTAAAATAATAATAAAAATATTAGAGCGTAGTCAACGTTCTCTTAGTGGGGATGTCTAATCGTGAGTGACATTGTTCGCGTCCTTACGTCTAAATTATACCCCTGTTATAATAGATATATGAGAGAGATCGTACCCTTTTGTCGTAAAGACGTGAAGGATCACATTTGGCCGCATACAAACACCAACACCGATAAATAAGCATGCGTACTATATGATTTCTTTGATCATTATTTCAAATGCATCATGAAATTCATAAAGTCAACGAGTGTAGGAAACAAAGTAAATTAAAATTTACGAATATTTATAGATAATATACCATAAAAATATTTAACGATTAATTCCCTCTTATCAATAGCACAAGGGCAATGAAATGCTCACATTCTGAACATATAAAAGATGGAAATTTACGGAATCAAACTCAAAAAAATATATTACAAATTGCCACCTCAAAACTCAACAAATTCACTTAGCTAATCACTGCTAAAAAGAATGGACAATTTTTACATTCTTCATAAGTGAAGGAGGAACACTGAAAATTAAATAGGTGAAGGATGGTTTAAGATTGTGGAAGTTGAAAAGCTGGAAGTTTTGGATATAAAATTTTGAAACGTGTTTTTCCTATTTATCACGCAATTAAAATAATTACACCATTGAATTTTACAGAAAAAATTTCACTTATATACATTGATAGTGCTAAATTTTTTGCACAACTTCACTAACTAATTTGCGATTGAGTACGATAGCCTGTTTGGCCAAGCTGGAGAAATTAGCTTATTTTGAGAAGTGCCTTTGAAAAAAATACTTTTGAAGAGAAGTAATTTGTGTTTGGCTAATGACTCTAAATATCACTTTTAAGCAATAATTTGCGTTTGGCCAAGCTTTCAGAAAGTGCTTTCAAGTATCAAATTATGAATAAAGATATGAATAGATTTACTTAATAGTTAATATTATAAGTAAATAAACAATCTCAAAAATCAGTTATTATAGGCAATAACTAAATCTTTTTATTTTATTTAAGTAGAATATGAAAATAAATTAAAAAGTACTTAATTCTTTTAATATAAGTTAAATATATTAAAAATTATTCAACAAATGTAAAAACATTCACCCCTAAAGTCACTATATATTAGAAAGTTATTCTAAAACCAAGAAGAAATACATATACATTAATATCACAAGATTTATGTTATATACTATATTTTGTTAAGTGTATTATTGTTAAGAAAAAAAAGTCAAAACTGCTTCTGCTTTTACTTTTGGGAAGAAGTTACTTTTTTGTGTTTCTCATAAACTGCTTCTGCTTCTTCCCAAAAGCATTTCCCCCAAAGAAAGTTTGGCCAAACACATAATTAGGAAACAAAAGTACTTTTGAAAAATAAAATACTTTTGGCCTTTTGAGAAGCTTGACCAAACATGCTATTAGTGTAAGCCACCTCGAATGATGTGAGCTGCATAGGAAGAACTATACACATTTTTGAATCGTACACCTAACGAGTCTGTTACTCAAATAGTCACTCAACCATCCCAAATATATGCTAAAGTCACTTTTCTTTCTTTTGTAACAACAAAATTACTTAACTATGCCTATAGCACTTAGAAGGTCACTCGACTAGATTTTTCAAATTTTGAATTGCCAAATACCTATTGTACCCTCTAAATTATAAATATTTATTTTTTTTATTATTTTTTTAAAACTTTTACTGTGATTTTTTAATTTATATTAACTTACCTATTGAATAAATAATTTTATTTATAAATCAAAAAAATAAAAAGTATTTAATCATATATAATGCTGGAATAACAAAATAATGAGCATAGTAAAAATATTAACTAGAATAATTTGTTCTCAATAATAACTTAGTATTAAAACAAAATTTCGAAATTTATTTATTCAATTGACAATGAAAAAAAAATAAAGATTGTAAAATATATATTCCATGCACGTAAAATAATTATTTAAATATAGGTATTTTTATAATATATATTATATATTCTTGAAAATTATATTATTATTCCGTCATTATATGAGCTTAAAACTAAAATTTTATTTTTTAATTTTATAAACAAAATATTAATTCTATACGTAAGTCCACAATGTAGATTAAAAAGTGAAAAAAATTATAATATTTAAAAAGTTAAAAAGATTGATAATTTTGAGAGTAAAATTGGTATTTGACAATAAAAAATTTGAAAAATATAGTTGAGTGACTTTCTGAGTGCTATATGCATAGTTAAGTGACTTCGTTGTTACGGACAATAAACAAAAAATAATTTGAAATACTTGAGACCTTTTGAGTAATGGCCTCTATATCCAACTTGAGGTTGAATTTACTCACGTTCTCAAAATCATTTACTTCTACTATCATATAGTTGCAAAAAATATTGTGACATAGTCTAGATCAGCACTTTTTGCAATGCTATATCATAATAGGCTTAGCTGCATCCACCTCGCATCACTAAAAAGGTAATGTCTTAACAAGTTAACTAATATACAACTAATCAAAAAAATCAGTCTAAAGTAACTAAAGGCAATAAGTGTTTCCAACCAACCCATTTAGATCATAAAGGACTTAAAGAGGAAATATTCCTCTTTTAATTTATTTTTACTATTGTTGGAAGTGGGGACCTAAAGAGTAAGGACAGAATATGAATAAGAAAAGAGGTTAAAGAAGAGAGATTTTTAAGTAAGTTCACTTCATGCACGCAGTTAAGTCCTAGATTCTCAATGTTCGACTTTATTACCTTACCTCATATGAATAATGGAGTAATTTGTCGTTTACAAAGGAAAACAGAGAAATATGACGACTAGAAAATCTTGTTATAGGAAATAGGAAGACTTTGCAAACTTGATATTCTATGATTAAGTACAGAATATCACAAGCACCACAGAAACAACTCAGTTTGAATAATGATATACTCCCTCCGGTCCAAAATAAGTGATTTATTGATATTTTTTTGTGGTCCAAAATAAGTGATTTTTTCGGATTTCAAGAATGACTTAATGATGTTTTTCCTACATTGTCCTTGGAGTAAATAGTATTGAAATATGTGTTAGGAGTGTTTATGTGAGATAGTAAGGTTAAAATGGTCAATTCTATTGCTAATTAATACTAAAGAGTGACTTTTTAATATGTGTGAAAACATTCAAAAAATCACTTATTTTGGACCGGATGGAGTAATAAAATTATGCACTATTTGATAACATGGAAACTTGTGTATTGGAAAAAATTAAATATATGAATAAATAGTGATATGACATGACACGTGGGGTTACTTATAAGTTGTGACTGGGTCAAAAAGTCTAAGCTGATGTGGATAAAAAGAAGTACAAGACAAGGGGGTGAAAAAGAGACTCCCTCCGGTCCAAAATAAGTGATTTTTTGGCTGTTTTTTTGTGGTCCAGAATAAGTTATTTTTTCGGATTTCAAGAATGACTTAATGATATTTTTTCTACATTGTCCTTGGAGTAATTAGTGTTGGAATATGTATTAGGAGTGTTTATGTGAGATAGTAAGATTAAAATGGTCAATTCTATTTCTAATTAATGCTAAAAAGTGACTTTTTAATATGTGTGAAAACATCCAAAAAATCACTTATTTTGGACCGGAAGGAGTACGAGTTAAAAGGCAAGGGAATGTACGAGTTAAAAGGTTCGGAAGACCGTACCTATTTAAAGCGCAATTATGAAGAAAATACGAAAAGACAATAAACCATGACACATAAGAGAATGAAGATACACGTCATTACAAAAGGAACAAGCGCTGGAGCCGTTAAGGAATATTTGTATTCAATATGATGATTGTATAACGTAGCATTTAATGTCATTAAATATTCATAACGGCCTCATTATAGCTTGGATGTAATGTATATTTTCAAAAAATTCTCCAAAAGACCTATAAAAAAAGAAACATGTAATCAAGGAAAAGACAAGATACTATCAGAATATATTTCTGATTTACAAGCTTTCATATTTGTGTATTTGATAAATTATTTTATTTATTTCTCTATTATCAGTAACCCAATTCTTCTATATTCTGAATTTGACTGAAAATCTATTTTTTCGTTAAACAACTTAACCATCCGTTTGGTTCAAAGGTAATGTGGATTATTTCGGTGCAAATTTTAGAATTAATTTTACCCCATATTTGATTTGAGGTATTAGTTAAAACCACTATTATTTTTATACCAAAATCTTAATATAAATTATCTTCCATAAAATATAGGATAAGTAATTCAGATTATAATCCTGATACTGTAATCCAAAAACTATAATCATGTGATATATCCGGTTTTAATTTAATCAAAGAATTAGTCTCTTGGGAAGCGAGTTCTTTAACCGAAGAGGTCAAGCATGATTAATCTTGCAGATTGGTTTCATCACTCATGGTTCAATTCTTATTAATACTAAAAGCCACGAAAAGATTATTTCTAGCACAAGAAATCCATATAATATATAGAGTAGCCGGTGAAGCAATAAACGTATAAAACCATATATAAACCACAAGAAAATATTCTTATAGGAGTACAATTTTTAACTATGAAATAAATGGGAGAAATTAAAAAATAGACAGATTTACAAGTGGTCGTTCAAAAATAACCACAGTTTCAAAAGTCATCGAAATGTAGTCAATTTTATATATATAAAGATAAATGTGTCAAAATAGCACGGTACATCCAGTTTTCGCACTAGTCAATCAAAAATAGTCAGCATTTACCAAGTCAATAAAATAGCCACTATTTTGCTACAACAGAGACCGGTCCCGTATAATATATGGGAGTACGGTACATTTGTGTACGAACTCATACTTCGCTGACTCCTGTATAATATACGGGAGACTGGAGCACCGATGTTCAAAACTTCAGCATATTATACTGGACATTTATACTTGCTGACTCCAGTATATTGTACAGGAGTTCCAGCATAATTATACTTGAAATCCCCATATTATACGGGAGTTCCAGCATAGTTATCCTGGAACTCCCGTATAATATGCGGGAGTTCAAGCATACTTATGTTGGAACTCCTGTATAATATGCGTGTTCCGGATTTTGAACAATATTTTCGTTCAGATTTATCTTTACATGAAAATTGGCTAAATTTCGATTACTTTTGAAACTGAGCTATTTTTTAATGACCGGCCAGTTATAAATTTGGCTATTTTTAAATTTCTCCCGATAAATCTGGACAAAAATACTATTTAAAATTCAAAAAATACTCCAACATAATATATTTAAATTTCAGTATAATATACTAAAACTCCCGTATATTATAACTATCGAATTGGTTTAACACCTAATTAATATGGAACCCGAGCTCTAACAAAGCAAATATCATACCAAGACGTTTTAGCTAGCAGTAGAGAAATTAGCTAGAGAAAGAAAAAAGAGAAAGTCATCTTTTTTTTTTTCTAATCTTGTTTAAACTGTCGGGTAATTAATTATTTAAATACTAATACTGCTAATCATGAGGAATCTAATTTGCTAAAAGAACTCAAATGAATGATAAAGGATCTGCCTTGTAGTTGAAGCTAATATTAACTTAAAATATTATATGACAGAAAGAATGTATTATCCTATTATACAAAGAGACCATTGCCCTACATTTGTAGGCTATACAACAAATGGTTCTTTATAAGAAATTTAATAAGGGTTAATAGGGTCCCTTATGTCCATAGCACCCTCCCTGTCTCAAATTTAAAAATTCTTTGGATCACAATTTTTGAAAGGATGAAGCAAAATAATATTATCATTGTTTGGCCGACCGCATTAACTTAGTAATTATCATAAATAAATTAAGTCATTATTGTGACTGTCTTTGAAGCTACCTTCCATAAAATATTTCAATATTAATCAAATCATCAGCAGCCACCAAGAATTAATTAGGTTAATCTTAAGTTAGGACCCATCAAAATAGCTCCACTTGTTACTAAACTTTTAATTCCCTTAATAATATATTTTTATGTTTTTCCCTTATATTGTTTGTATCAACCAGCACCCAAGGGTCAGGGTGTGGCCTAAATGAAGTGAAATGAAAACCAAGGAAGACAAGAATTTAAAGTAATCCTATTTGAGGCAAAAAAATGTTGGGTAATTTCTTTTTATATGCCTAAATGTTAGAGGAACAAAGTTAGTTGCTCGTTTGTTTGCACTTAATGGAGGTTTGAATTTTAATCATTCAAATCTCAGATATTAAGTGCGTTTATTTGTAAAGTCTGGATCTTAATTGTTCAGATCTTAATCATTAAGTATGTTTGTTTTTTTTACTCAACAACCACTTAATGGGTCTGAATAGGTCTGTATGATTAAGATCTGTAACAAAGACTTAATTTCATTAAGATGCTATCACATATTCATTATTAATTGCCGTCACCGCTTACTATTATCAACTACCAACATGCCGCCACCATTATTGACCATCACCGTCCACCATTCCACCACTCTAACCACCATCATTCTCACTTACCAACTTTTAGCCACCTCAACTACCACAACCAACCACCCCATCACCATTAACAACCACGGTCGGCACCGCCTATTGTTATAACCTATCACCACCTTCCTCAATCACAAACCACCACCCGCCATTCATAACTATCACCACCCCCACCCCCCACCATCATCAATCATAATTGCCACCAATACCAATCACTACTAGTTAGTAGCATGAACCACCATCATCAACCAAAACTACCACCAACCACCGCCTTTAGTCCGCATTCACTCGTTAGTCATCACCACCAACAACTATCATATTTTAAAACTATATATTTTATTGATAGCATATTAGATTTTTTTTCAAATAAAGATAAATTTTATGCATTCGGATGTTAAAAATCAAACAGTCTTAATTTTTGGTATTCAGATCTTAATATACATCTTAATATATTCAGATGTGTATTCAGATTCAGATGTCTTAGTCTTAATATGCATCTTGATAGTCAGATGTGTATTCAGATTCAGACGTCTTAATCTTTAAAAGAAAAAATAAATGAGGCTAATATCTTTGTTGGTGAGATACAACAAACACTTGGTGAAATAATCGTCGAACTCAAAAATATACCGGACGTTATGTTATATGATTGAGATATAGGCAAAATGACTCGGATGCATGAGAGATAAGAAGTACTTTGAACCAGTTTGAACGCATCTTAATTATATAAAATAATTCCATCTTCTAAACTATTTTTGTTGAACATATTAGCAACATTTTTCTTCAAAACAAGTTCTTTAATGCTGAATATAACCAAAAAACTTGCTCAAATTTAAAAGCCCCAATATAGCTCGTCAAAGCAGCTGGTTAGGTATTTTAAAGGCCTAATTCATAAAATATTGTATTCTAAGCAATATCTTAAAACCGGTAAGTAGAAGATTTTACTAATAATATTTCACCTCCTGTTCTCCGAAAATTCATCATCCAGCTGGTATGAATTTTTTTCTGAGGACAAAGGATTTTCCACCCTGTTACCAAAATAAAATAAAAATCGTACCCAAAAAAAAAAAATTGCATAATACTCATTTTTTAGTGGCATTGTTTTTTTTTTTTTTCCTTTTCAAATCTCTAATATATTGATTAAATTAAACACTTACTAAAAGCGATGTGCACGTCAAGTAGTCCGACATAGATACAGCATACCTGGTTCTTAATTAGTAGTTAATTTGATTTATTATTAGAAGGCACCGTAATGTTTATTTGGTTAGTATATTTTATGTTATTAGTCAAAGAATCTAAAATTCGCCGATTATTCCATAAGATGTAAGAGCTGCCTGCCTAATGCTACAGTTGGAAACTCTGGTTTACCATGTACCAAATTAGTTGATTCCTGTGGGGATATTTGGTAATTGACTTTGAAAGTTTTGCATATTTTTGGTCGTCCTACAAAAACTGGTAATTTTGATAATATTATCACTAGAACTTATGCCATTACCATTTTATCGTCGGAACTTGGAATCATGGTGCATGACACAATTTCTTAAGGATTTTCCTAAATCAGATAAAATGCATATTCAGGAAAAAAGTAGAATTTTCGTTACTTTTAAGTTAATTTTCTGTCTTTGTCAATTTTTACTCGAAGATCGTATTAATTATATTCTTTAATTTCATAAAATTTTCGTTTTGGGGATACATCGGCAAAGAAGCAAGAAGACAGTTGGCAATTTGTTAAAAGAAAAAGATTTAAAACAAGCAACATCATAATCTAACATGATTAATTTATCTAATGTTATTAAGAATCAAGGAATAAGATTGCGGACGTTGATTACGGGTAAATGATTTTAATTTGTCATATGTGGCACGAGATAGCCCCTACAACAAACAAATTAAGCTTTTCTACATGCGTCACAAATCAAATCTCATACTACTGCTACTAGCCTAGCGTTGTACTAGCTAGAAAACCAATGTGTCCCTTTCTCTTTCTTTTCCTCCATAATTTACTTATTTTCACATGACTCAACCTTCGCGCATTAAATTTCTCCCCATCACATGATTTTTGTTCATTTTATCTTTTAAATGACTGATTGAGTTTGAGGTCAAACTCATGAACTATCAACTTATTCATATTTATGTCAAATAAATGTACAAATAGGTGCTTCTAAATCAAACAGACTACTATATATTACAATGATAAGCGGGAGATAAATTTAGGATTTGAACTTTATGTATTTTGATTCACAATTTTATCATATGTTGTCTAGTTTAGTGGCCTCAAAATTTATTATTTGTACATACTGAATGATTTTTTGGACTAAAATACAAGTTACAAGCGAAAATTATAAGTATCTAAACCCATTGTGTCTATCCTGGATACACCCCTGATTGCACTGAATCCAATGAAGAAATTAAACTGATAAAAATAAATGGTTAAGATTGATTTCATGTGATCAAATTACAACTTCAGTTTTCCCTTTGTCTCTTCTGCAAGACTTTTTCCCCTAAAAAGTCAGAAAAAAAAGGTTGTGAACGGAGATGTGTTTAGGTAAAGTAATTAATAATAATAATGATTAGCAAATGGATTGTCAAATTCTCTTGGACAAAAGATGTTGCTATTAGGATTTGACAAAGAAATCCCACCAGTTTTTGTTGATTTGAAAGACATTTGCCACACATATAATCATATATGATAATTAATTAAAGTCAACTTTATAATTAGTGACAGCAAAAAACCATCAAAACTAGAAAATCACACTAGAAAGTCCTAAATCTTTTTATTCTCAGCTCTCAACCTTCCAGAAATCAAGAAACACGGGTTTCATGTTGAAAAGGGTATGACCAAATTTTCCTCTTTTATTTTAATTATAATTACTAATAATGGTGTTATTTAAACTAGAATTGTAATAGCATTTTAAAATATACTAATAATCTAGTCCTGTTACGTGTATGGTTTTGATTGTTTATCCAACAAATTCGCGTAAAATTTGATTTTAATATAACGAGTTTTTTTTAGAGGAATAACAACATAGCAAGATTTTGTGCAAACAGTATCGTCCCATTACCACAACTCGATATATATATATATATATATATATATATATATATATATATATATATGCTTCAGGGGATACCTAAAATAAATATCCCATTAATGCAATAAAACTATTTACAGAAATAAATGTGATAAATTACATTATATTAGATGTGGATTGAAGGAGACAATGAGATATTACTGGGGCATATTAATGGATTGCCTTGCTAATAATTGGATTACATAATTGATTATGGGATCTTAACAGTACGAACCACTGTGTTTGTTTCACACGTTTAGACATAAATCTATCTTTCTATTATTCTCAATCCAATCACTTGAAGGTCTAATCTTTAGAATTTATTAGAGGTACCAGAATATTCATTTTCATTATTCTTATGAGAATAATAGCCGCGGTAATTCTTATTCAAACTATTGAGCACTTAACAAAGTTAACATAGTGAATCAGTGATTAACCTCGAATTGTTGAGTCAGAGGTTCAGATCTCATGTGAATTTGGTCTATTAGTTGAATAGCTCCCTTCTAGTGGACCATAGTTCATAAGCAACTAAGTATATGTGTATTTTAATTATCAAATTACTAATACTTTTATTTATAATCCATATCTAGTATGTTTTGTTATCTCAATATAATTTGGCGAAGTGCACCTAGTTGAGATTAATGATAGTGACATAACAACTACAACGAGTATTCCTTCTCTGTCTCAAACCCTTAATTTCCCAAATTTATCGGAAAAAAAATAGTAATTAAAAAATAATCACAGTTTCAAAAGTAATTAAAATTAATTAATTTCTTATGTAAAGATAAATCTGAACAAAAATATCTTTAAAATCCGGAAAGATTTCATCATAATATGCTGGAGTTCGAATTTTTTTTACATATGAGCTTCCAGCATAATATGCTGGAATTTTTGCAGTTCCAACATAATATCCGGGAAGTTTATATACAGGAGTTCCATAATTCTGCATATCATGCCGAAACTTACCATGTGCTGGAGTTCTAACATAATATGCTAGAGTTTATACGCGGGAGCTCCATAATCACACATATGTTACTGGAATTTTCTGTGTTTAAGCAAAACAGTAATTATTTCAATGACTGTGCAAACACTGCTATTTTTTGATGAGAAACTACCAGCTACGTCCATTTTATAAGTAACTTATTACAAAAATTGGTTAATTCATAAAATATTACTAATATTAGCCAATTAGCTATTTGTAGCCAAAAACAAAGGTCAAATTTTTGTATTTCTTTTGAGTGAGTGTTATTAGAATAGATTGGGTACATCTTAACGAGCTTGAATCTCAATTTTGGAATGATTTGGTGGAGTTATGAAGTGGTTTGTACAAAGATGAACAAGAAAAATAATACATGTATCATATTGTGTATCATTTGTATCATAAATGTATCACATTTGTATCACATATATATCCGTATATATTTGTGTGCGAGATACATGCGTGATACATGTTTGATATATGTGTCGCAGAAGAATTTTTTGAACTCAATTTTAACTACGAATTTTGATACCAAATCAGTACAAATCACCACCAATCTTCCTCAAATTTTGTATATTGACTAATCTATATGTTTTTAATGAATTTCAACTTATCACCTTATTTGTTACCTCATTCAAGAATTTTTTTTCGTATTGCATCGAATGTTGCTATCATTCTTACAAATATGGAAGGAGATTTTTTGCGTGTAGTTCTGGGAGAAAAAGAACTTTATTTATTTGGGTTTTCAATATTTATATGTATTTGGCTAGTTTTGGTAAGTCTATGAGTAATTGCTAGAGGGTGATAAGTTAAAATTTCTTTGGAACATTTTTGTAAGATTCCCTTTTTTGATTACCAGTTCGGAAACTGGCTAGCCCGTGCTAATCTTGCAAACTTATCACTGCAATTATTAGGCTTGAGATATTAAGCTCAGACATTACAAAGACATGCAGTCCAAGTCTAGTAAGCCTCCATTTTAGGCTGTATACGGAGTCAAGATTACCGATAAGCCCATTTATGAGGCCCAAAACCGAAGGATTCTCTCTCTTCCCGCTCAATCCTCCCCACTTTGAAATTTCTTCAGAGACTTTAAGTTGCAGTTGACAAGACATTTGATTTGCAACGGTACAATTCGAAGCTTCAAAATTCGGCACCACCATGGCTTCTCGTGCGGGTAAAAACTCTTCAATTAATTTTCCATCTCGATTCAGATGCTTAGGATCGTAGTACTAACATGGTGGAATTTGAGACGCAGCTGATTTGTGGGAAGAACTCATAGCTGCTGAAAAACATCAATTTGATTGTCCCTCTGATCAACCTCAGGAACCAAATTTTGCTGTTGTGTATCGACGCCAAAAATCCCATATTATTCCCCAAGACGTTGACAGGTTTCTCTTTATATATATATATTTTTTTCAGTTTTCAAATTGCCATGTTATTTATTTATTTTTTCGTTTTGGTGGTCGCTGAAGGTTTTAACTTTTATAAATTTGATTTTTTTTTTCAGGAGGCAATCAAATTCAAGTTCTAGCTACGAGAATCGACTGAGTTTTCTCCCTGTTAAACGAATCAGTTGGAATCGTTCTCTTTCTACTAGGTTTTGCCTTTTGCCCTAATTTGGTATTTCCCCCTTAAATTTCCCATTGATATCAAAATCAATCTCATTGGAGATACTAGAAGGATTGTGCTTGTAGTGGATTTAGCTTATTTACCTTTTTTTGTTTGATAAGTAGTTTTAGCTTAGTAGAAACGGAAATAATCTGGGATAAGGATAAGGTTATTTAGGAAGCAAATACTCAGATTTACTGAAACAAGCAACAAAATCTGTACTAAGATATGTAGTATATGAGTAATATGACGACAAACAATCAGTAATTTTGAAGAATGTTTCCTGTAAGATCTTAAAGGCTGTCTAAATTACATTTATCATTTTAGGAGAGCCCTTACCGCCAGCGTCTGGGCTTCATTGTTTTGTACTTAGCAATAAAGCTTATTCTATAGGCTAGCTCACTGGAGGAAACATATTGCTAGAACAAAACAAACTTACCCGACCTAGATGATTCTGTTACTTGCAAAGAAAATATGTCTCATCTATCAGTTTCCCATTCAGTCGACAAAATGGATTTAAGACTTAATGTAAACAGTTCTCTGATTTTTGTGTATGTTTAGTCTCCTTGTTAAGAACTTCTTTTGTGTACCCCAAGTTGATGAATCTACTGGGCCTTTGACTTCACTTTGTAATTGAATCCATAACCCATCCTCACCCTGTTATGTAACATGGTAATTCCTAGTACATACCTTCTCTTTCTTTGTCATATTGGCGAATTCCAGTTAGCTATTCGTTTCTTCCACTTTTGTCTTTCGTATTGAGGGGTTTCTCTTCTTTTCGCTTTATTTTGTTGACAGAGGGAGAACTAGTATTGCTGCTTCTGTATGTGCCGAATTACATCCTCAAAAAAGGAAGCCTGGACGAAAAGCAAAACCACCTCTTCCAAGGGTAATTTGTTGAAAAAATTTCCCAGCTCACGCAAAGCCACCTTGTAGTTGTTGTTTCTTTTCAATAGGCATCAGTTAGCTAATATTTTGTTTATCATACAAAATCACATGTCTTCTATTTCTAATTCTTCACAATTTTGTAGGGTAAAAAAGTTGAAGCTGCAAACTATGATGAGGAGCGAGCGTATTTTCAAGAAGTTGATGATTTTGAACTAATGGTAGAAAGCCCCTCCCCAAACAAATACAGTACGTGGACTACAGGCGTCCAAACTGACAATATCATTATATCACGTCTGTCCTCAGTTCTACAGAAATGGTTGATTTCTAAGAAACTTAACCATACCTATGCACCCCCAGCTTCATTATCGAAGATATTAGAAACCCCAGCCTCACGCAAAGAATCTGCTTGTGGAGTTATTTATGGATCCTCAAATGTGAAAACCCCTGAAAAAAAATCATTACGAGTTCCCTCTGGCTTGTACTCCACCCAGAACAAACACACTGGTTCTAGAAATGAAGACGTGTCCAGAGGGTGGCCTTTATCAGAAACAGGCATTGGAGAAATATGTCCCATGGATGTGGAAGGTTATGAAGATATTGAAGTTGGTGTTAGTAAACTTTCTCTGACTTCCAGGCCTTCTTCAGTGGATGCTCACACTTGGGATCCATTTTTGGCTCTATTGGCAGCATGTGGACAGTCTGCTCCTTTAACACTACTGGAGATACTATCAAAGTATTGGTGCGGCTCCTATGACCCTTCCACTTTTGTTCTACTTCCTCAAATCAAATATCTCCTTAGGCATATCTTTCTTCTTAGTCAGATTTTTACTGTCTTTAGTACTTGTGGAGCAGCGAGTTTAACATGATATTTTGCTTCAGCTGACACAATTATCACTAGAAACTGTCAACTTTGCCTTTTGAAAAACCTTAACTAGGATCATTAGACATATAACGTATAACGTATATTTTCTTTTAGCTGATACAATTATCTCTAGATACTGTCAACTTTGCCTTTTAAAAAATCTTAACTAGGATCATTAAACAAAAAATGTATAGATGCACGAAAGATATTGTCCACCTTGGTACTCTTAGACGTAGATCTGGCTGAAGCTTCTTAATCTCTATCTCATTATCTTTTATACTTTTGGTGAGAATGCTCCTAATAGTGGTTTTGAACCATGGAAGAATGGATGAGGATAAATACAGACCCTTGACTGAAACACCTTTAGCATAGTACTGTTATAAACTCATGTACTATTTCTCTCTTTTGGTGCATGTGATCTTAGCTTTGAACTATATCTGAATAGCTATCTAGTTAATACTTTGTATATTTGACCTTATCAATCAGTACCCATTCCTTTTCATGAAGAATCAAATTCATATTTGTGTTGGCAATAGACTTAATTCAATCTGATTTTGCTCTTAATTTTAATTTCTCAAAGCATCTAGTTTCGTAAACTGAACTATGTCAAATGCAGTGAGCCACAAACAATTGCCAAGGTGGGCGAAGGCACATTTGGTGAGGCCTTTAAGGTTGGCGAAAATGTCTTCAAAATTGTCCCATTTGATGGAGATTTGCGAGTAAATGGAGAAATCCAAAAGGTATCCAGTTCATTATATTTCTTGTGCAATCGAATAGGTTCCAATTTCATTAAATTGAGATACGGACTAAGTAACGTGCATATGATCAAAGGGTCATCAACCAATTTTCTGAAAATATTTAAGTCACTCTGATTCGAAATCTGTGTTTTGATACATTTCAGAAATCAGAAGAACTACTTGAGGAGGTCATACTCTCTGGTACCCTTAATAGCTTAAGAGCTCATGAGGGTCATCTCCTGAATTCCTGTTGCACCTTTATACAGACAATGGAGTAAGTTTTTGTATATTCTTAGTTAATCTTAAAGCAACTTTTCAACTTTTTGGTCCTTGTTCTGAACCTCTGTTTCAACTTTCAAGACAAAATCTGCGTTTAGGAACATCTATCCTGTCTGATTTAATTTGCCTTTGTTGGGTGATCTTATGCTTAACCTCAGAATCTGTCATGAAACTACTAACTTTTGCTACCTAATGAGGAATAGTTCTTTTAAAAACCTTATCAGTAATAGGTCTTGAAATAAGCATCCATATATTACTGTCACCTCTAATGACTTTGAGGTTCCTCCTGCGTGCTGTTTTCTGCACTCTCAATTGTTTATTATTTAGGAGAAGAGCAATTGTTGACCACTCATGTACAATTGGTTTCACCTTTCTACAGCATGAGGGTGTGCCAGGGCCATTATGATGCATCTCTGTTAAAAGCGTGGGAAGACTGGGATGGGAAGCATGGTTCAGAAAATGATCATCCTAAGGAATTTCCAGAAAAACAGGTTCCTTGCAAAGCACAATTTACTCCTTTTCTCCTAATTGCTAATAGTTGCCTCCCATTGTTCATCTATTCTTTGAGTGGATCTTGTGTCTAGGCAGATTGGTCTTTTTCTTGCAGTTAGAGTATAATTACTTGACAATTTTAAGTGGCACTGACTTAGTTATTGCATGCCTTCCAGTGCTATGTTGTCTTTGTTCAAGAACATGGAGGTAAGGATCTTGAGAGTTTTGTGCTCTTGAACTTTAATGAAGCGAAGAGTTTATTGGCCCAGGCAAGTGATTGAATATTTTCTTTTGGCATTGTTAACCAAATATCTCATTTATTATCAATTGCTTGACTGCAAAATCTGCACTCCAGATAACTCTTGCTTTGGCTGTATCTGAAGCTGCATATGAATTTGAACATCGTGATTTGCACTGGTTCGTTTTCCATGTGATGATTTGTGTCATATTTTACAATCTAGAGTAGGACAATGCTTTGTTGAACTTTTCTGTGTGCTAATAATATGCTTATCATAGGGGAAATATTCTATTACGTCGGAAAGGTTCAGATACGGTGCAATTCACTCTTGAGGGAAATGAAATACATGTCAAAACATATGGATTATTGGTTTCGATAATTGACTTCACTCTTTCAAGGATAAATACAGGTGTTCACCCTTTCTGTTTCTCCCTTAACAATCTTGTACTTGAATTGATTAGAGATTCTTATCCATATACATACTGATCACAGGTGAAGACATACTTTTTCTGGACCTGTCATCAGACCCTGAACTCTTTGAAGGTCCAAAAGGAGATAAACAGGTATGACACCAAAGAAGTCCCATATATCTTCAGGTGTTTTAATACTTATTTATATTTCATTGTTTTGTGGCATGTTTGCAGTCTGATACATACAGGAAAATGAGAGATGTCACAGGCGAATTTTGGGAAGGAAGGTATCTCCTTTCACTTTCAAGTAACAAATTGTTTCAGGAGGCAGCAAATTGCATTTGGCTTCTAACAATAGTCTATTTTTCTTCCATTTCAAGGTTGTGTTGCCACAAAATTATTCATAATTCTCCAGTTTAAAACTGTTGGCATGTTAGATGTCTGGAATTCATCACTGAAATGACATCCTATTTTGTGTAAGCTGCTGTCAGAGAATTTGGATCGAACCAAATTACAACCGTGCAAGTTCTTTTATCTCTAGTAATCAGTTAGCTTTTGCTGCTTAATGACCTCTGGCACACAGTATTGGTGGCCAATTTTCTAAATCATGGAAACCATCAGCGGGAAGTTTTCCTCTTTGATGGTGTTTGTCTTATATTCATGGATTTCATTTTCTATTGGAGATTCAGAGGAACTAACCCAATAAAAGTTCTATGCCAAAGACGAATCATGCTTGTTTTTTGTCATAACACTGTGGAGTGGTCTGTTTCATCTTGTTCTTCTTGTAGAAGTCATGAACCATCACTTGTTGATAAATGAAGTAGCATTCTATTATGGTGTGGCTGAATTTCAGACCTCAGTGTTAGCACCTAAGAAGTATCTTCGTTATGCAAATCACCAAGGCTTTAGTGACTGGATCATTTGACTATGGGATTTGACCGTTTGCCTTCTTTTCTTTTTTTTTATCTGCGTGTACAGTTTTCCCAAGACAAATGTGCTGTGGCTACAATACTTGGTTGACATACTGCTCCTAAAGAAATCATATGTGAGTATTCTACGACAACATTGGCTCCGTGTTATTATCAGTTCATATCACCTTGTCGAAACTGTTTAGTATTATGCATGGTAGTATGTCCTCATTTTATGCAATTGGCTTTCTGTTTCTATCATATGTTGTATTTGGTTGGAATGTGCATCCCGTTGCTGTAATTTCATCCTCTTCAAAGAAAAATAAAAAACAAAATCAGACTGATCGCTCAATTTCCTCCAATTGCTATCCTTTGCCTGATAGTCTGGTACTTAATAATTTGGGATTTAAATCAAGCTCATAGTATTTTCTTTTTGGTTCAAAGTTATGTGGCCTAACTTCATGAAAATGTTGCAGGAAAGAACCTCCAAAGATGAGAGGGATCTACGTTCTCTTAAAAAACGCCTAAATGGCTATGGTTCAGCAAGAGAAGCAACATCAGATGTTTTCTTTTCTGACTTGTTCGTTAACCTCCAGCATTGACTGGCAAAAGAACCCCCAAGAGATGCAACATCAGATGTGCCTATGAGAGGTTTGTATCAAGAAACCGACTTGGTTTCCTTTTCTTCTTTTGTCTTCATTTTTCTTCTGTATCATAATTTTTTATTGTAAACAATGTTAAGACTCCTTAGTGGATCTCCAGTAAGTAGTTGGGATGTGATAACAAGCATCCTTCATAGGACGTTGAATTCGTGTGGTTGCCAATTTCTTACTTGAATTACTGTAACTTCTTCCCATTTATCTAAGCCTATATATGTAATATGTATTTGATGGAATAGCCGAAGTACGGGCAAGTTCTGTCTGACACATTTTTATTTTTAATATAAAGAAAAAGAAGAGGAAATTGTCGCCATTTCCCTTTAGCATATGCAATGACAAGCCAACCATCAAAACCTTTCTATCCACTAAACCATAAGCACTCGTGCTTTGTCCCAGAAGTTGTGGGCATACAGCTCATGCAGACGATGCTTATCATCTTTTCTCCCCAAAATTTTCTTTCGTGAAAGTTGTAACTATAGTGTATTTTATTAGTAAGTATATTTTGTCCTGTATGCTTGAGGCTAAAACTTGACCAGAAATCTATTGCAATTCCCGGCTTTACGGCAAATTGTATTGGCTCTCTTTTACTTTCGTGATTTTCGTCATCACTAATCACAAAGTTTAAACGTTTAACTTTACAAAACACAAACAATTTTGTAAAATATACAATTTGAGCGACGCTTATCTTGACTTTACCTTATCTATAACACTATATCATTTATCTCGACCTTTTAATTAGTTGACTAAAATACTTATGTAGGGTAACTATAACACTTCTGCCGACCTATTAGTTAAATATCAAATTTGAAAGCAATACAAAGAAAAGCTACTTGTATGTTGTATTGGTTGTTGCTTTTTATCCTTTCTTTTTGTAAAAAAAAAAAAAAAAGTGAGCAGACTTCTTTGTAATTGTTTGTTTATTCAATTTAGATAGGCTGATCAAATCTTTTCAGCTGTCGGATGACTCAGATTTAAGGGATTACAAATTAGCTCACATGGAAATGGATACTTTTGATTTGACATATTAAATTCGAAGGATTTAATTTTTCGTTTACACTGTATGATTTGACATATTTTGAAAGGTTATTTATCATTTATTTCAGATATAAACTCAAAGTTTAAGTTTACTCTATATTAGGTTACATCATCGTGTTTGATAAGAAGAGTTGTTAGTGCATAAAATATAAATCCATAAATATTGCAATTGTCTTTCAAATTAACTTTTAAAATATTTTTTGTACTATCACTACATAAAAACTTAAATTCTAAATGGAGATGCAAAATCCATATTATAAGATCCAGACAACTAGAGCAAAAAGAAAAACCGAATCCACAAAACCTTCCTAAAAGCTGGTTGCATGATCATAAAGAACCTTTTATTAAAGCAGACTTAGCACATGTATCTCTTCTGGACTATAATTTATACGCCAGCGGTCATAAAGCTAATGCACTATTTCTTGATTATCATATTTTATTTTGTTTGTTTTCTATATTAGTATATTTCCTTCACTTTTCTTTGAATAAAATTTAGGTTTTTCAGTATTAAATGAAAAGCGTTGGTTCCATTGCTAGAATTTAGTGTGCATGTAGGTCGGGTTGGTTCGGATTTTGTAATTACCAAATCTAAACCAATTGTGTCGGGTTATTAAATTTAAAGACCAAACTAAACCAATAAACTTGGGTTTTCAATCTCGGGTTATTCGGATTTTTTCAGTTTTTTCTCTGGTAAAATCGGTGTAGCACAAAACATATAACTTGTGTCTCCAAATATTTCTTTTGATCATAGTAAGATACAACTATATAAGGTATTTTTCAAGAAAAAATATAAAATATTAGATGTGTCTGACAATATTCTAAAATATTCAACAATAAAGACTATAAAATCACGTAATACAAATATTGATAATCAAACAATAATAAAAATAAACATAATCTAAAAGTATTAAGTCATGCTAAAATAAGTAGACTAATAAGGGAGTATTAATTACATGACTTATTACACTAAACAAAAATAAAAATAGGTTATGCATTTTTATATAAGTAGTTGCAAAACAAAAAATAGATATTCAATACATTGTCATTGCTAGTAT
This sequence comes from Nicotiana noctiflora, assembly GCA_032618575.1. Classification (NCBI taxonomy): domain Eukaryota; kingdom Viridiplantae; phylum Streptophyta; class Magnoliopsida; order Solanales; family Solanaceae; genus Nicotiana; species Nicotiana noctiflora. The sequence continues at coordinate 5,399 of JASVEL010011410.1, read as the reverse complement.
TAAATTGAATGTCTTTTGTTAGTATTAGTATTGATTTGGTTTTGGTTTGAGCTTTTGCTAGCATTATTTGAGTTACTAATATTAACGACTATAAAACTTATTGGAACATTCAAAAGTTCTAAGCCCAACATTATGCAAAAATTTAAGAAATATTTATAAATACCATCAAAATAAGTATATTTATATAATTCTTCTATATTAAATATATCTAAAATTTCTATATATGTATTGTCGGGTTAGTTTAGTTTAGGTTTGACTTTCTTTAGTTAAAACTACATCAAATCAACTATGGTCGGATTTTTTTCCAACACCAAACCAAAGAAAATCGAACTATAGTCGGGTATTTTTCTTAATTTGACTCGAATTATCAGATTTGTGCAGTTTATCGGTTTCCTTTGTACACCCCTAACTAGAATTCAACATCACTTAGCATTGTGATTATATCTAAGTAGCAAGTATGAAAAAATATAGTGTCATTTTATCTCTATTAGGGTTTGAGCTTGAAATATCATGGTTGTTCACCCATTTCATTGAAGGTGCAACAAAATGTCGGCTTTATTAACTATTATTTAAATAATATTAAAAAATGAGAATATTCGTGACTTTATATTTGTTTGATTCTCTTAAGCCCACTTCACGATGTTAGCTAAATTTCAAGTTCACTTTTTTCCTATTGAATTAGTAGTAGAAAAGACAAGGATCCGAATTTACAACTATAGGAAGTAATCTAATTCAAACTTGGAATAGTATGACTTGAATCGTGATTTCTCTTGAATACTTTATGTCACGGGCGGTTTTCCAGCCATGCCCCAAGATCCCTTGGGCGCGTTCTGTGGTGTCCTAGCAAGCCTCCTAATACTTAATGCTACGGACGGCCTCGTGGTCTTGGCCGTGCCAAGTGACAAGCGCGCATGTGCCTCTGTCGCCCCACCGCTATCCCTCGCCAGCGTCTAGCCGCAGAAAGTTTCCAACAACGCCGTGCGCGCAGACCCTAATGCCAAAAATGCTGCTGCTGACAAAGGACTTGTTCCTACTTTGTAGAAAACTAAGTCCTTTCTATAGTAAATATAGAGTAGTTTTATTTCATACACTTACATTATGTTTCTCCGGCTTTTTCAAGTCTAGTCGTGTAGCTTTGGTTTATTTTTTTAAGTACTATTAGGGGGATCAAGCAATCAAAACTTTCTAGCAAGCAAGCAATTCTCTGTACTGGTGTCTCTCCCACTCGACACCGCCTTGCTTTTATGTAATAGCTTTCATTAATGCAATCAAACTTTCTTTCATTCTCAATTCTCATTTATGTTCTCTCAATTACTCTTGACATTGGTTTTTCTGTGCGGCACTGACAATCTAGTCTAGCGCACAGAGGGGACCTCAGTTGGCAGAGAACAACTGCATTGACATCAATTGCTTAGCCTTATGTTACCCTTCCAAGGAATCTCAGGAAGGCGCCACATAACATAACAGTTAGTATCATATCCTAGGCTCGACATCGGACGAGGGAACGTATTGACATTACCACAATTTCTGACCACGGTGAATCATGGGGACCGCATTGCGGCTCTCGAAGGGACGGTTGAGGTATTACGACCTATTGTGGATACTGTACCTGAATTAAGAACCAACCTACTGCAAAGGTTGGACGACCTGGACCGCAGGGTGCTTCAGGTCAAAGTTGACGTTGAAAACATCAGTCGCGACTCCGAGGGAGACCGGTAGACGGCAGCCACAGAGGCAGCCGAAATTTTTGAGAAAGTCGAGGGCTCCAACAGGAGCGCACCGAGAATTTAGCCCACAGGGCACAAGAGGTAGAAAAGGTAACTGCCATGCAACAAACTATTGACAAATTGACAGACCAGCTCAATATTGTCAACGCTGCTTTACAGGGCCTACTCCGAGGAGGTGAAAACCAAATTGGAGGTGCTGTGAGCTTCGCTTCCGCGACAAAGAAACTAAAAATTCTTGTGTCGAAGCAATACAGTAGAGCTAGGAATGCCAAGGAAGTGGAAAACTTTATCTTTGATGTCGAACAATATTTCGATATTGTTGGGGATCTGGAGGAAGCTAAGAAGGTATCAACTACTGCAATGTATCTTCAGGGTGATGCTAAACTCTGGTGGCGGTGAAGTATGAAGCCATCAAGGCTGGTGAAGATGCTCTCGAGACATGGGCAAAACTGAAGGCAGCCATACGCCTGCAGTTCTTCCTCGAGAATGTTGAATACAATGCAAGGAGAAAACTATGGGAGCTCCGCCAGACAAGGGGTAGATACCCTTCACAAGGACAAACTCTTCACCGTCATGGAAGCGTTGAAACCTTATGCCCGCGTGGACCTACAGTGACAAATGGTAGATACCCTTCCCAAGGCAATCCAAGCGGTTGAATGTCTTAAGGACTATCAAATGGAAGCTCGAAAGGACAGGCCTCAGCCGCCTGCCCGAGAAGGTTTCAAAGGAGGCCAGCCTAGCAATGGTGGCCCTAGCAAAAGTGGGGGAGATCGGAACTCAAACAAATCTAGAGCTCCTTCCTCAAGCAGCAACCGTGTTGCTTCAAACAACAATGACCGGGGGAGAAAGCCTCCTTTAGGATACCGTCATTGCGGCAGACCACATTGGAACAATGAATGCCTACATGCACAAATGAATGCCCATCAGGCTATTGATGATGGGACAGATGACGATGAGGACGATGAGGACCAGACTTAACCAGTAGGTGCTTTCAATGCAATTGTTAGTTCCATTTCTGAGGCATTAACGGAGACCATTGCTGGTATCCGTAAGAAAAAGGACTCACGTCAAGTCACTAAGAAAGGGAAAAAGAAGGCGAATGAAAAGACTCCTCCTAAACAAGAGAGGACCTTATGTTCGTTGAGATGAAGGTGAATGGCAAGCCCATTCGGGCTATGATAGACATGGGTGCTACCCACAACTACTTAGCCTCGACTCAAGTGGAGCGCCTTGGACTAGTTGTAGGGAAAGGTAAAGGCAGTGTCAAGGCTATCAACTCACCTCCCCAACTAGTGGGTGGAATAGCTAAAGTGGTACCGGTGAAGCTTGGCCCCTACGAAGGAAAATTCAACATGCGAGTGGTGATCATAAATGACTTTGAGCTGATTGTTGGACTAGAATTCCTAATGCAAACCAACACCATGCATGTACCATTTGCAGACATGCTACTGATAATGGGAACCAATAGAGCCAAGCCCTGCATTATCCCGTGCCTTCCCATGAAGATGGCCGTCGAGAACATCTCGGCCTTGTAGCTGAAGAAGGGGGTCAAAAGGAATCAGCCTATGTTCCTGGCAACCCTCTACATTGAAGATATAGAACGCTCATTGGGTCTCATTCCTAAACCCGTGAAGGAGTTACTACTAGAGTTTGAAGATGTTATGCACAAGACATGCCAAAACAGCTCCCGCCTAGGCGCACTATGGACCATGAAATTGAGTTGGTGCCGGGAGTGAAGCCACCTACCCGGGAACCCAATAGAATGTAACAACCCGAACTCACCGAGCTTGAGAGATAATTGACGGAAATGCTAGATACAAGGATCATTGTACCCTCAAAGTCCCCATATAGGTCACTTGTTCTATTCCAAAAGAAACTACGGCAGCTTGTGACTCTATGTGGATTATCGAGCTCTTAACAAAATCACAGTAAAGAACAAGTACCCTATTCCTTTGATGGCAGACTTGTTTGATAAGCCGGGTGGTGAAACGGTGTTCACTAAGATGGATCTCAAGACAGGTTATTGTCAAGTTCGGATCGCAGAGGGTAATGAGCACAAGACGACCTGTGTAAAAATATATGGGTCGTACGACTTCCTGATCATGCTGTTCGGCTTGACTAATGCTCCAGCCACATTTTGCACCCTGATGAACGAAGTATTCCGGGAGTACATTGATGAATTTGTGGTGGTCTACTTGGATGACATTGTGGTATATAGCCAAACATTGGAAGAACACCTAGTGCATTTGCGGAAGGTCATAGCTCGTTTGCGCGAGCATGAACTATATGCAAAGCTGTCCAAATGCTCATTTTCTCAGAAGCAGATTGACTTCCTCGGAAATGTCATTGAGGAAGGACGCATCAATATGGACAAACAGAAAATTTAAGCTATCACTGATTGGTTGCCGCCTAAGTATGTCCACGCCTTTAGGGCGTTCTTTGGCCTATGCAACTTTTACCGGCAATTTGTAAAGAACTACTCCCTTATCGCAGTGCCATTGACATAACGTCTCAAGAAGACCACACCTTGGGACAGGGGACCAAGGAGAGCGGAGGCCTTCAACGTATTAAAGGCGGCTATGTCTAGTAGTCCCGTCTTGGCTCTCCCAAATTTGGCCAAGCCGTTCGATGTCCTCAGTGGAGTCTTGCTACCAGAAGGGCATCCTGTAGCGTACGAGAACCGGAAGTTGAAGGATGCAGAATAACGCTATGCCGCCCGTGAGAAAGAATTATTGGTTGTCATCCACTGCTTGCGCCTTTGGAGGCACTATCTGCTAGGTAACCCGTTCGTGGTCAAAACAGACAACACAGTTGTTAGCCGTTTCATGACCCAGCCAAAGTTGAATGGTTGACAGGCCAAGTGGCAGGAACTCCTTACTGAATTCCATTTCAACCTGGAGTACCGCAATGGAAAGACCAGTCATGTTGCTGATGGACTCAGTCCGAGAGATGACCTAGCATCGGTGTGCCTACTCGCCACCCTAAAGGGGAGCGAAGTAGCCACCTCCATCAAGGACCAGATACATGATCTACTCACAAAGGATCCTGCTACTCAGTATCTGGTTGATTTGGTAGGACAGGGCAAGACTCGCCAGTTCTACGTGGAAAATGGTTTTCTAAAAGTCAAAGGGAACCGACTTTATGTTCCGAAAGGAGGAGATCTGCGGAGGACTCTTCTTGCGGAATGTCATGATACTCTGTGGGTTGGCCATCCCGGTGAAGAACGCACCACGGCGTTGCTTCGTCGTGCCTATTATTAGCCCCAAATGGCGACGATGTCACTCAGTATGTGAAGACTTGTCTAGTATGCCGGAAGGACAAGTCAGACCATTTGACGCAGGCGGGACTCTTGGAACCTCTAGCTGTCCCAAAGAGACCTTGGGAGAGTGTTTCTCTGAATTTCATCACCGGATTACCCAAGGTCGGAGATCTCACAACTATCTTGGTTGTGGTAGACCGGTTTTCCAAGTATGCCATATTTATTGCAGCCCCCAATATATATCAGCAGAAGATACAGCTCGACTATTCTTCTCTCATGTGGTCAAATATTGGGGTTTGCCCAAAGATATTGTTAGTGATCACAACTCACACTTCACTAGCAACTGTTGGACCCAACTTTTTAAGTGCCTTGTGTCAGAATTGAGCATAACTCAAGTTTTCACCCGCAATCTG
>JASVEL010011409.1:0-176587 GCA_032618575.1 Nicotiana noctiflora | reverse complement strand
CGATATGTCGTTGTAGTGCATCCGTATGCCTTGGTGGTAGATGGGAGGATCTGACGTAGGGTTGGTGCCGGTCTTTGCTGAAGCGTGGGAGCTGCTTTCGCCGTCCCTCGTTGTGTTGTTCCCTCCTTATTTCTGAATGTATTATCGTTAGCTGCAGGGTCGGCCTGTTGAGGTCGTCCTCGTCCACTTGTAACTCGGCACAATATGTATTGTGGATTTCTTCCCATGTAGTGGGAGGATATTTCATGAGGCGGCTTAGCAACTTCTTTGTTTCTCCCAAACCATCCCTATTTAACCTGTTTTGGAAGGCGGCGACCGCCATACCTTCCGATACGTTTGGTATACTCATTCTTACCCTGTTAAACCTGGCGAGGAACTCCCTGAGCCCTTCTACCATGGTTTCCTGACGGTGAAGATGTCGTTGACCCTTGCTTTTTCTTTCTTCGCACCTGCATGGGCGTTGAAGAACTTGTCTTCCATTTTCTCAAATGTTGATATCGCCTTAGCGGGTAACTGAGAGTACCATGTTAAGGCCCCTCCTGTCAATGTCTCGCTGAACTTCTTCAGCATCACCGATGGTACTTGTTCTTTAGATAGGTCACCGTTACCTTTAACAGCAGCTACGTAGTAGATCAGATGGTCCTCGGGATCGGTGGTTCCATCGTATACTCTCAAGTATGGGGGCATCTTGAAGGTTTTTGGGATAGAGTAAGGGGTAGCTTCTTCAGTGTATGGTTTTTCTATGAACCTTCCCACGTCGCGTTTTGGTAGCAACTTGGGAGCTCTGGGGATCTTGTCGGCCGTCTCCAGGTGTTTCTTCATTTGGTCGCGGAGTGCCTTGTTTTCGCTTTCCATTTCCTCCATCTTCCTTAAGATGGTTGTTAGTGTGCCATAGTTGGTCGGTGTCTCGACAGGCTTGTCACTTATTCATGCAACCTCGGGTTCGCTCATGGCAGCAGTGGTACCTATCGTTGGTGTGTGCCTGCCGTTATTTTGTGGTGACTTTTCAACCAAGCCAATTAGAGTGTTTGTTAGGCTGTCGTCCAGTAGCTTTTTTACTATTGGGGGTGCTTCTTTAACTGCAGACGTGGAAGCTCCTTTCTCGTGCAAGATCGTTAGATCCTCAGGTGGTGATGACGAGATCTCTCCATCGAGTATGGCGCTAGGGGTTGCGTTCAAGAGGCCTTCTTCACTGACCTCGTTGAGAGGGCTGAGAAGATTGGTTGTGACACCTGCTATTGCTTTCATTCTTGCGTCATTTTCGGCCTTTTTTTTTGTGTGTAGAGATTGGTAGTTGCTTGTTCTCTAGGTGGATACTATGATTTTGATTCTCGAAATTCCCACAGACAGCACCAAATTGTTTAGCTCAAAAGTAATAGATGAACTTTATAAGCTTGAAAATAATCAAAATATAGGAAATGGTAAATCGAAATCAAATATAATATTTCTAGAGGAGTAAAAATGATGTTATAATTGTAGATCTAGTATGATAGGGTAGTAACACGAATGTGAGAGATAATATTGGTTAAAGATAGAGATAGAGAGAGTAAGAGAAAATGAGAGAGTTATCTTATTCGAAAATAACACCGATACTTTTACAACATGTGGGTCTCCTTTATATAATAGGAGACTCACCTCGAAATAATTAATAAAAGTACAAAAATATGTGGCGTCTCCCACGTGAGGGCGTTGAGTTCTAGACAACGTCGGTTCTGTCCCTACGTCCAAGTCGTACCCTTGCACAAGAGGACTTATGCTCATAAGTCGTACACGTTGGCGTAGGGACGTCGAAAGTCGAATTTGACCTTATACAACAGGGTTCCTTAAATGTGTATATGGTAAACATCTGTGTATATGCTTTGCTCCTGCAGTTGGTGTTATAACTTTTTAGGTTTGTAGATCGGCTTTTCCTCTATTGACAGTGCTGTGATTTGAAGCACAGCTTATATGTGTATAGTTAGACCCTAATTGTTAATTTTTCCTCTAAGGTGAGTGGATGACATTTTTGCATGATGAGCTTTCTGAGATTTGCTTATTCAAAAATAATTAGCAAACAGCTGACCTGCAACTCCACCATGCCAGTAATTTACAGCAACACTTTCCAAAAAGAAACTATATATACACACACTTCATCTTTTGTAAGTGTCTTTGAGAATCATACTTGTAGCTTTCAGTGTTTGTTTATTGATTTATCTTGTCTAATTCTTCGAACAGGGTCATCATTTATCACTGAATCAGATATTTTACTTGAGACATGTGATACCATTGGAGAATAATGGTATTAGTCCTTCAGTGCCACGCAGCTGCCCCACTTGAGTCTTCCACCAATCAATCAGGTACTATATATATCTACAAGCAAGTTATTATAGAACCAGATTTTCCTGAAGCTCTAAAACTGAAGGCATGGTTCGAAAGGGAGGGAAGGAACATGCCATCGGTATCTCTTAATTTCCCGAGAAATGAGCAGCATTGGTCGGACAGATGTGCGAAAAACGATATCTCAAATCAAAGATGAATAACCAGATTGGATTACAATAAGTGCCATTGTTACATTTATAAAAGGTGAAATTTTTTTATAGGAGATCGACAGTGCGACAAAAAAGTGACAAATAATGGCAAATAATGGTGTCATACTGACATGTGCGATCAGACTGTTGATGAATGCGAATATAGGTACATTCTTCAGTTCCAGATTCAGGACCATACTGCCTTAACCTGGGTTTCTGCGTTTCAGGATTGTGTTGACCAGATCATGGGTGTATCTGCAAAAGAACTGTATTACCTAAAATATGAGGGGCAGGATGATGATAGATTTACAGATATGATGCGTAAAGTCTTATTCAACAAATTTATCTTCAACTTGAAAGTGAAACAAGAGATGTTTGCGATGAACAACGTTGTCACACCTCCTTTTTCTCAAATGAGATTATTTATTTATTTTCAGAGTCGCCACTCGAAATATTTATGGTGTTCCAAGTTACCGGTTTATTTTAAATCCCAAGTCGAGAAAATTTGACTCCGTTTAAGTCTGTGAAACCAAAAGAGCGGGTAAGGAATTTTGTTAACTCATAAGAAGGTGTGAGCCACTTCTGAATTTAGTGGTTTAGCACGATTACTTAACTATTAATAATTGACCTAATTATCTAATTAATTACATGTTTTAAACCATTTTGTGCATTATCACTTTTATACAACTTTTAATTGTTTTAAACAATTATGGAGTTTATTTAAACAAGTCGCGGTATCGCACACGCGCACTCGCGATTCACGTGTTTATTTTAATTATTATTTGAAGTTATGGTCAGGTCACATGAAGTACACACATAAATCATGACCATACCACGAAAATTGTACACAGTTACAATAATTATTATTAATTGCGCCTAAAATAAGCTATGATTTTCATCTATTATTCTTAAGCTTCTTTGAGATTAACTGTAAACCGTGATTTATGGAAATTGTTTGAAAAAGTCTCTAGGTCGCATACTCATTTGTTTTTGCACACATTGCGAATCAGGTTAAAAAACATACCTACGTTCTACAACATGGCTATGTTAATATGCAAAAGTATCACAACCATGTCAATTTAACTTGCCTTTATGCTTTATTTTGAGGTCAAATGACTACTAGATTGAGAAGGCAATTAATGGACCAAGAAATGTACTTATCAGTTATCACTATGAGCAAGAGCAAACGAATCTGATACACTAATAAGAAAATCACCTTGGGTTGCAGACACTAGAGTGGTAATAGCTTCTATAAACAATGGGAAGAGGCTAGATTTCAAAAGGACGGATTAACAAAAAGCGGTAGCTTATATATAATATCTTATATTTATTAGAAAAATATTTTCCTCCGAGTTTAAACACATCATCTGATCATAAAAGATTTGATATGTATATGAGGCCAGAATTGAACTCCAACAACACTGGGTTTGTGAACATCCTATCAATTTAATCCCCAAATGACTCGTTTAAGATTTGAATGAGTAGCAAATTCTCTTGGTCTAAAGCCAAAGTGTCCAATGAGAGTCTGAAAACAAATAACCATATTATGCCAGTTTTCAAAAAAGTAATGCAGGTAACCAGCATCTGCACCACATTGAGATGTGTAAATACATAATTTTCTCAGAGATCTGGCATGCCTTTTCCTGTTTTTGGATCATACGTCCTCTCCATGACCACCTCCATTGGAGTATCTTTGGGACCAGCTGCACAAAAAGGAGAACATCCAGAAGAAAGAGGATCAGACGTCAGCCGAATACACACATATATTGACCCTGGAAGAGTAATCAAACATCTTTAATTTGGTAGAACCAACTCATGAAATTTTCATTGAAGTCAAAAGACGGAAGTGGTAAGCAACAATGTCAAACAAGCACCATCAACTCCCGGCAAAAAGAATACTTAAGTCGCACACCTCAGGAACCATCCATCATCACTCAGCACACATATTTCTCAAAGTTGCGTAACCCAATCCCCAACCCGTTCCCAACTTCAACCTTCCATATTGCCAAACAGTACTCCCACGGGAAACTAACAGAAGAATAAACCATATTGTTGATCTTCCCAGATACACGCTTCATCTAAATTTGTCTTACAATCTAATTTTAAGTTACACTACTTAAAACCAGACCATAATATGCCATGCATATTTCAACAATTTGTCTTAATGAAACCTATCCTACATTAAAGTTGCATCATAAAGTTGTGTCTACAATTGATTCTTAGCTCTTCAAAGTTTGAAGCTTTAATTCCTTCTTCCAGTTGAAATCAGATCATACCTCTACGGCTATTGTCCCCCCCCCCCCCCACAACTCTTCATAAAGAAAAAATAAAAAAAATAGAAGAAACACATGGCATATACTACATCTAAGATGCAACAGAATACTCATCTAGAAGCATATACTCAGGCGAATGCGAAAGAATTTGATAATTACCAACTGTAGGCCTTGGTGTGGTCCTTATTTTTAAGATCTCGGGCCGGGGAATAATAGAACCTGACGCTCCTATACCTCTTGAGACTCTTACTTTGGAGCCATCCTCTAGGTATCTAATCCCGACCTTTGTTGGTTTCCTGTGGAAGAAGACATGAGCTACCACCATGTTCTAAGAGCAAAAGACAAATGGTAAGGGAAAAATAAATACATCCATACCCTGTGACTGGATCTACAACCTGAACATTGGATACATGCAGCGGCGCCTCAACCGTAAATATTCCACCTTCATGGCCTTGCCCTTGTTTAATATGTTTCTTGACCTGCAAAAGGGCATTTAATACAGTAAGGGGTAGTTTTGTTTTACATATTAATTATGTTTTTGATAAAATAAGATAATTTTCTTTATAAACAATACCAAGTGGGTACCGAAGATGTAACAAAGTAAGTGATTTGTCCTCTGCCAAAGCTTTAGAAAGTCTGACGCCAAAATATTTTGTCATGTTAGATAAAGAATCGCCCTTACAACAAGGGTCTAATATATTTGGGAGAGGGTGGTGGAGAGGAGGGTGACAAGGAGTGTGTCTGTTTCAGAGAAGCAGTTCGGTTTCATGCCAGGGTGGTCAACTACAAAAGTCATTCATCTGGTAAGGAGGTTGATGGAATAGTATAGGAAGAGGAGGAAGGACTTGCATATGGTGTTTATTGACTTAGAAAAAGCCTACGATAAAATCCCTAGGGAGGTTTACGGAGATGTTTGGAGATTGGCAGTGTTCCGATAATGTATATCAGGGTGATTAAGAAAATGCACGATATAGCTAGGACTAAGGAAAGAACCGTGAGAGGTTGCTCGGACTATTTCCCTACGAAGATAGAGTTGTATCAAGGATCAGCTCTTAGCCCATTTTTATTTGCCCTGGCGATGGATGTGTTGACGCGACACATTTAAGAGGGATGTGCATAATTTGATAAGTACCGAATTACGATACCGAAACCGAAAAATGTTCGTATTCGGTATTAGATATTTTGATATTCGGGATGGTATTTGGTTTAAGTTTAAAATGAAATACCGAAATAACGATACCGCACCGAAATATATATTATATTACACAATGCACATATTATTAATTATAATATAAATATAAAAATCTAAAATTTTACTTTCCTTTATTGTCCAAGTTCATCGATTAACTCTAAGCAAGTAACAAAACATTTCTTATGATCAAATTTATTCTACTATGTACATTTTTCTCTCTAGATTATATTTGCTAGTTTTGGACAAAACTTTTGTCAACAAATGTTTTTAGTTTTGTACTTTTGAGTACTTTAATTTAGAATATTACGGTCTATGCACTAGTTAGTATTCAAACCGAATAAACCGAAGTTACCATTCCGAATAAACCGAAACCGAAAGGAGAAAACCAAACCATACCGAATTCAATTAGGTACGGTATTAGTATTGCATTTTAAGAAATCGAATACAAAAAATACCAAACCGAAATGTCTGTACCGTACCAACAAACACCCTTACATTCAGGGAGAAGTGACATCGTGTATGTTATTTGCAAATGATATAGTGCTGAATGATGAGACACATTGTGGAGTTAATGCTAGACTAGGGGTGTGGAGACAGACTCTAGAGTCTAAAGGTTTCAAGTTGAGCTGCAGCAAAACTGAGTACTTGGAGTGTAAGTTTAGTGTTGAGACCCATGAAGCAGAAGCGGGCGTGAAGCAAGATACACAAGTCATCCACCGGAGAGATAGTTTCAAATATCTTGGGTCTATGATTTAGGGTAAAGGGGAAATCGACGAGGATGCCGCACACCGTACTGAAGCGGGATGGATGAAATGGTGGCTCGCTTGTAGTGTTTTGTGTGACAAGAATGTGTCACCTAGACTTAAGGGCAAGTTTTATAAAGTGGTAGTTAGATTGATCATGTTGTATGGAGTCGAGTGTTGGCCTGAATCCAGAAATTTCATCTTCAGAAGTTGAAAGTAGCAGAAATGAGGATGTTGAGATGGATATGTGGACATACAAAGAGATATAAGATTGGGAACGAGTATATTTTAGACAAGCGCGACTTGGCTCCTATAGAAAATAAATTGCGGGAATCAAGGCTCAGAGGAAAGACCCCGATGCCCCGATTAAGAGGTGCGAGAGGTTGACCACGATGGGCCATAGGAGAGGTAGAGGGAGGCCTAAGAAGTATTGGGTGGTGATTAGGCAGGAAATGACGCTTCTTCACCTTACCAAGGACATGACCCTCGATATGAGGGCGTAGAGATCAAGGATTAGGGTTATGGTGGACAAAGTGTCTAGAGTTTCGTCTAGGCATCCTAGTAGTACTAATCTTGTAGTTTGCTATGCCTAACCCCTTGCTATTTCACATTATGTCATTACATGTATTTTTATAATGATGTAGTCTTAGATATCTATTGTTGCACGTATTTCCTTTTGCGCCCATGTCTAATTACTTGGTTGTTGTTACTGTCTGTTTATTGCTTCATTTTCACTTCCTTAGAGCCGAGGGTCTTTCGGAAAACGACCTCTCTACCTTCATTTAGTCGTAAGGTCAGCATACACTTTACCCTCCCCAGACCCCACTAGTGGGATTTCATTGGACTTATTGTTGTTATTTACATAAAAAGAATATCTTGAAGTGCTCCTTAGCCAATTAAGAGCTACGTTCCTTAATACGGCTATCACGAAGTGTGATTGTGAAAGAGCTAGTTGTCTAAAACACCACCAAGTGGTTCCTGCTTGTTGTTCACCAATAATCCAATCCACGGAGAGGTGCCTTGAAGTTCTTACTAGTGAAACAGAATCCTACAGCTAGCTATATCTCAACGAAACCACCTAGAGCAACTCAATTTCTTGTTCAATCTAACATCTTGATGTCGATTCCTCCCACATAGTTTCACAAAGATGTATTGAGTCTATCTTATATTCTTTATATTACGCTCACCAATGAGGATTTAACAACAACAACAACAACAACCCAGTATATTCCCACAGGGTGGGGTCTGGGGAGGGTAATATGTAGACAGGCCTTACCTCTACCCGAGAGGGCAGAGAGGCTGTTTCCAATCGACCCTCGGCGCATGGAAAAAAGACAAACAAAAACAAAAAACAAAAACCGCATTAATTACTCCAGCATACACCTCATAAAAATTATCTAAACATAAGATGTATATGTACCATAAAGAAACAGGCATGCAATGATATCAAAACAGTAACTACCAGAAATGACTACCAAACGAGAATACAAACTAATCATCTATGGGCGACCCTACCACGCCTCACACCCCGGGAAAGGATTATGAAAAATCTAGAAACCCCTATCCTACAACCCTAATACTAGACCTCCAGACTTTCCTATCAAGGGCCACCAATGGGGATTTACTACATTGAAATTGTTTTTATGCTCTCAGATTACAATCGTATATCGTTGGGAAATTAGAACCTAAACATTCTTCCGTCTACACCCATTCTCCAACACCACCTAAAACTTAATGCAAAAGAAAGCATGATAAAGGCTAAGACTATCACCACTTGAACCCAGACAGACATAATACAAATTCAGAGGACATAATCCAAATTCAGAGGTAATGTGAAATCGCGGCATACCAGAGGACCGTCATAAAAGTTGCATATGATAGGATCATATAGACTATTAACTTCTCAAGATCCTTCTCTATCCAGTATGAGCTTTTCAATTGCAAGCTTTTCTTGCTAGGAATTGCTACATCTACTAACCTAACAATAGCATATGTTGTTAACTGACTAACCAGCACTTTCTGATATAAATTTATACTTTTTTCTTTACCTATTACTTTAATTTTATTATATTCACAACTGTCTATTGTTTAGTGTTTGCTCAAGGTTTCTATATGTAGAACTATTATTGTTATGCAGAAAATTCAGACAGCTCACCTGCATTAGACATTTTTTAGAAGGAAAAAGCTCATCTGTATTAGACATTATAGCGTCGAAACATCTCTTTTCCTTCCAATATTTTCATTAAGGTTATAAATCTAGTAATCCTCGTACATGGTGAGCCGTACCTTCATATTGCAACATGCCTTTTGCCTTAAAAATAGGGATATTTTATTTTTTAAATTGCAAACATCATACCGTAAAAAACCAACTATCAGATTGTCAGAACAACTTATCAATCTTCTGTGTAAATTCACAAGACACCATATATTGGACCACAACTAGGGGGTGTTCATAAAAACTTGAAAAAACGAACCAAACCTAAAACCAAACCGACCAAAAAAAACTGATACTTTTTTGTTTGTTTTGGTTTTGAATTTTAAAAACCTATTAAAGTTGGTTTATTTTTGGTTTTAATCAGAAAAAAATCAAACCAAACCAACTATAGGAGTAGCTATTTCAAATTTAATATTTCAACCTTATATATATATATATATATATATATATATATATATATATATATATATATATATTATACAAAGTTTCAAAAATTTTATGGTAAATGTTAATAGTTTACACTTTTAGTATAGTTCTTTACATTTACATTCTAATTTGATTGGTAGTTTTCTTTTGTTAAGTGTAAGAATCCATTTCGTATTAAAAATAATATATTTTTAATTGAGCCCTTAAATTATTCATCATTATTTGATTCAATTATTATCAATATATATTGGTAAATAATAGATTTCTCAAAGGGCGATTGATTTGATAATGTTATGTTGAAAATATGGTCGCCGGAATATGTGTTTGGTAGTGTATGTCTTATATTTGAGAAAACCCCGACAAATAACAGAGAAAAAACGAAAAACTGACAATTCGACATAAACCAAATCGAGAAAAAACCGACTTAATTTGTTTGATTTGATTCTAATATTTGTAAAACCGACTTACTTGGTTTATTTTTTTTTTTTTTTTGGAAAAACTGATCCAAACCGAACCATGAAAACCCATAACCACAACTATTAGAAAGAAAATTCATGTAAGAGTCAAGATTTGGAAAGGCAACGCAAAGGAAACTCTAACAAAAAACTTTCTAGTTCATCATAACCTAAGTCCTAAATTCTAAATACTCAACCCCTCCACTTTGAGCATACGTACGAATGTCAGACAAATATGGTTATGATGGCTTCACCATGAAATATGGCACATACTTAAATTTGAATATCCTGACACTCTAGATATATTCATAAACTAAAATAAATGCTACACAACACTTAGGACTCATCAATTACAGCTCCTACTACGCCTCCTTCAACTTTAGGATAGGATCCTCCTTGATCCTTTTTACATTGTGCTGGCGACTAAACATACTAAACTAGCCTTCTACTATTTTTTTGATCTATAAGCAACATCAACAATAACAATCTAGTCAAATCTCGTTAGTGGGGTCTAGGGAGGGTAGTGAGTGCGCGGACCTTACTTCTGCCCCGAGGGAGTAGAGAGGCCGTTTTCGTAAGACCCTCGGCTCAAGAAGACGAAAAGAGACAAATACACCGGTACTATCAACAGAAACCATAAGAATAATAACAACAACATAAGAACCAAAAAATAGATGAAATAGATGACTTTTTGATCATTAAGCATGGATTTTATTATTGAGACAGCCATTTTATACTTGCAAACTTACTAAGAAGCCCATAAGGTTAAATCGTTCCCAGAAGATTACAGGTTAAGCTTTAGATGACACAAAGGTCAAATTGTCAAAATTTTCGATTCAAGCCAAAACAACCAAGTTCCCAGGCTTCTGAAGTACTAAGCTAAATTCAGGTACGCATGGTAGGGCAATGGAACATGAATAGGTGATCTAAGTAATATTTTAATCACTATACCAACAAAAGACAAAAAGAGAATTAAGAGCATCATAAATTTTCATTGTAGATTCGTACTTTCGCAATTTTTCTGAAGATTGCGTAAGATTAGATAGAAATGTCTTCAAAACATGAGAGATAATCTCTTTCCGTTTTCCCTACCACTAATATCTTCTTTATATTCTTTTAAAGGGAACGTATTATGATCAATTCATTCAACATTTTTCACATCCAAATTATGTGTGTGTGTGTGTATATATATATACACACACACACATTGTTATGCAGAAATGAAATTAGTTGAACTTAATAAAATTAAAAAATTTAAATAATGAATGCAGAAAATACTCGATTTTGGTTTATGGTTCCACATTTCATTTACATGCAATAAAATAACTCGAAGATGAGCATAAGCATTGAAAAAAACCTCTTGCATAACCCTTGCATTGAAAATAATACAACCAAACATAAGCATAACCCTCATAGATGAGGAGACACAGAAGTGAGGAAACAAAAACAGTTGTAAGACTTGAAATCTGTTTGCAAGTTGCAACTTCAAAGTTGGAATTATGAGTTAAGATTCTCAAATCAATGTTAAATCTTCTCCCACTCATTAGTATCAATTCCACAATAGGACTCCCTAATACATAATAACTATTAAACAAATAAAACAGGATTTTGGAAACAATGAAAAAAAGTGAAAAAGAACTAAATTATGATAAGATATGTCTTACAACCAGGGTAAATTATCACAAGACACGTTTAAAGGATATAAAGCATGTACCAAGAAAAATGCTAACCAGGTTTTTGCCCTCAACAATTACACGGTTTTGGGAACGTATGACGCGCTTAATGGTACCAGTCTCGCCTTTATCTTTTCCCCTGGTAATCATGACCTGAGCATTGGAAACAAAACAAAAAAATGAAATAATTAGAAAAAACCCTAAGGTATTAGAGAGTCAATCAGTCAGGGATACGGTGATTAATGAACTTACATTATCACCTCTGAGAATTCTCCACTGATGAATGAGTTTCTGATAACTTTTCCAACCCATTTTGAGCTTCGCTAAAGTACAAGCTCACTGCTTTGCATCAAGATGTGAAAATAAAATCCCCTAATCAGATGAATATAAACAACAACAACAGCAGCATGCTAGCTTTGAACTCACAAACATACAAGAATAAAGTTTCAGCAGAAAATTCATGAAATAATCCTTTAAATTGCATCATAAACAGACAGGGTTTTACTCATATCACGTGAGTATTTATTCAACAGCATGCCATGAGTCTCAAAGAAAGACCAAATCAATAAAGACAAATCAATATTACAGAGTGGTATGAACATACCTACACTGGAAAGACAAATACAGAGCAGAAATGGAGACGGCAAGACCTAGCCAAAGCAGCCACAAATTCAATAATCAACCAGCAATTTTGGAGAGTTTAAACACTCTTGAAATCCCAAAAAACCACGAGCCAACAAACTGAGTAGAATGGAGAAGAAGAGGGAAGGGTGTGCGGCAGAGGGTTTTGGAAGGAGGGGGGGGTCTGATTTTTGCTGCTGGTCTTTTTGAAAGGGAGAGTAGATTCTACGTGGGATGGAAGAAGACGAAACGACGCCGTTCAGATATTTAAAGGGAAATGGGTTGGGCTTATTGAATGATTGACTGATGGGTAAGAGCTGGGCCCAGAAAACTGACCCAAGTTTGAATTCAAGCTCTAAAGAGCCACCCTTTTCCTTTTTTATTAGGCTTTGCACAATTAGCCAACAATTAAGAGCTTGTTTGGTCAAGCTTGGGAGATGGTGGGCGTGGCTCCCGTGGACGACAAGATGTGAGAAGTACGGTTTAGATAATTCGGACACGTGTGGAGGAGAAGCCTAGATGCATCGGTTATGAGGTATGAGCGGTTGACTTTGGCAGGTACAAGAGAGGTTGAGGGCGGCCTAGGAAGTATTGGGGCGAGGTGATGAGACAGGACATGGCGTGACTTCAGATTTCCGAGGACATGGCTCTTGATAGGAACATGTGGAGGTCGAGCATTAGGGTGGTAGGCTAGGGGGTAGTCGAGAGTTCTTCCCTCTTTGTACCAGTTAGTCTTTTAGACTTTTGTTAGGTTTGTTAGTGGTCTTTGTTGTATTCATATTGGTGTTTTGTGTTATTGTCCTTTCACTTATTTGTTGTGGTTATTTTCTTCCTCATATCCTTTTATTGTTATATGTCTTTTCTCTTATTTCTCTTCTGATATTATTGTCTTTCCTGTTGAGTCGAGAGTCTCCTGGAAACAGCCTCTCTGCCCGTGTCGGGGTAGAGGTAAGGTCTGCGTACACTCTACTCTCCCCAGACCCCACTAGTGGGATCTTATAGGGTATATTGTTGTTGTTGTTGTTGTTGTTTGGTCAAGCTTATGGGAGACCAAAAGTACTTTTTTTTTTCTCAAAAAAAGCACTTTTTAAAAAATTAAAGTTATTTGGCTAAGACGGAGAAGTACTTTTGGCCAGTAGAAGAAGTAATTTTTTTGCGTTTGGTAAAAAGCAGAAAATTTTAGCTTATTCCAAGAAGCAGAAGCGGAAATAAAATATTAATTTATTCAAGACAAAACTATCCTCGCTATAAATTTATATTTTCCAAATTATCCCATATTGATTTAAGTTGTTTATATTATTTCTAGTTTTTACCATTCTTTTAAAATTAAAGATATTATATACATGATCATATTGTAACTTTCCAAATTATTTATTGACTTTTGTTATTTTTAATTTTTTCTTTGTGTAATATCTTATAATATTTTAAATTGTCTTCTTATTTTTTAGAGTAAAGCAAATTATATACATCCTTCTTTAGATTATCTATTCTCTTCTTACAAATAACTAGTATATGTACCGGCGCGATGCGTATATTATTTACAGAGATAATAGAAACACATGTGTATGAATCATGTTTGACGTATTGCAGATCTTATATTCTTATTTTTTTGGATCTGTCTTATTAGACTAACATTTTCTATGGTATACGTAACTTCTACTATTTCGTTACGAACCCTTCA
The DNA here is from genome assembly GCA_032618575.1 of Nicotiana noctiflora. Lineage (NCBI taxonomy): Eukaryota > Viridiplantae > Streptophyta > Magnoliopsida > Solanales > Solanaceae > Nicotiana > Nicotiana noctiflora. Next base: position 162,801 of record JASVEL010011409.1, on the reverse strand, counting down.
AATAAATATATTATTTTATACTCTAGGGGCCAATATTACAATAAGAGGACGCATCACAAGTTTGACGATTCTTGTGGACATACTCCAAAATTGAATGAACCTCTGGAAAGCGATATTATTTGTTTCCTTGCTTTCAAAGAGATTTGTGAAAGCAAATAATGCAAAGCCATAATAGTGCAAAAAATTTAATTGCTAAAAGATCCAGCATAAGAAATAAAAAAAATTGAAGCGAATCGACTACATAAGAAAATGCTCAAGAACCCACAAAGTGACTATGGACAACTGATTTCACACACTTGATAGCCACAACAATTCAGCTTTCTGTCAATATATTCATGTATTACATTTGATTCAAATCTTATTTCCTGCGAATAACATAATCGGAAAAATCACACATCATTTGTTTTTGAGTTAAAAACCTAGCATTCCATAGTGTTCCTTTTGCTGTTATCTTTTGACTACTCTAACAAGCTTGACTTAAACTACTAAAAATTAAAACTATCTTTTTTAGTTTCTTAACAGCAATAATTAGTTGCATGCATCTCAAATAACTGTGGCATTGTAGAAAATAATAAAAAGAGAACACAGATAATAATAATTAAAGATAAGAAATATTTTTAAATTTTCTTGTGTGATTATCACATAAAAGAAAAGGAGATGATGAAACCTATAAATATTCAGCATTTCTCAACCTAGCTACATTGTATATGTATTTCCACCTGAAGAGTGATGTGATAATCACACAAGAAAAGGAGCTGATGAAACCTATAAATATCACATCAAAGAAAAGGAGCTAATGAAACCTATAAATATTCAGCATTTCTCAACCTAGCTACATTGTACATGTATTTCTCAACCTAGCTACATTGTATTCAAATATTTTGGGTGCATAGTCCACTTTAATGATTATCATTAAGACTACTCAATGATTATCATTAAAATCGACACACATAAGAATTCTGGATAGCTTGGAACTCATATGTATATACTTTGTCCAATTAAAAACTAATTATTTAATTTAAAAAATAAACACACAATATTATAAAAATATTGAAATTCTTTATTCCAAATCACTTGCTTCATTCAATACTTTAATATCGTTGTGAAAAATTAATCTTCAAAATATTATGAACATTACCGCTCTTCCTATTATATACCTCGTAAGATTACCATATACTCGCATACCACCTAAAACTTTGCAGTTTAGGGTCGTATGAAGTAAGAGCCAATTCTATCTTAAAATAAAAAAATTATATAATATGAATCTACATATTGACTACCAAAAAATACAGCTGGACATGCTCATGTCATATGTTCCAAGATCATAAATTTTTTCAATGCAAATTATTATGTATCGCTCTCGAAGAAAATATAAATGATGATGTATTTATGATTAGTACTAATAGAATGATGTGTTACAACTGCAAAAACAATTGCATAATCGCTACATAATGGAACGATGTTTTGGTTACTTTACGCTAAACTAAAGAATCCAAATATATAAGGAAAATAGATATTTGAGACTAAAGGAGCTCAAAGAGTGATGTATTATGAGTCTCAAGGATTTTTTTTTTTTTGAATAAAGTACTGTATCAAGGCAACTATAATTTCAATATGAAGAGGTAAGAGGAGATGAAGAGGAAAATAATGCTATTTGGTAACAAAGAGGAAAATAGTTGCAAATACCTATGGTTCGGCTTCATTCCTCTCGCCTTACCTTCGTAGAGTGATAGGCAGAATCAAGAGGATGATATCGAGCAATCTCACTCTTAACACCTTGAAGCCCAAAGTGAAACGCATCGTTCCTCACTCTATCGATTTTGTGTTAATAATATGTGAGCTTGGTGACCAACATATTCAAAAATCATAGCGTCAACATTTTGAATTCGCCATAATTATTAGTCTTAGTAATTCCCACAAGTAGCTTAAAAGATGATAGAAATCAAGTAAACATTCAAAAAGCAAAAAAAATAAAAATAAAGCTCCCCATAGTTGAACTATAAGATAGATTAGAATGCCATAAAAGTTCATATGCAGCTCCAACAGAATGCTATATCAACATGATCAAATGACTTTGTGCTCCTTTAAAAAGAAATAGAGATTTTAAGCATAAGTTTTTGTAAGCAATTCAGTATAAAACTAATATAAAAACACGTTTGTATAAATCCACTTTATCAAATGTTATTTCGGATGCTTGAGCTCTAAGATACTAAAATTAAACCTACAAAAGTCTTCAATTAAAAAGTGCAAGTAATTTGCCAAATTATCATTAACAAAAAATGGCAAAGGCAGTTACATCTAGTTTACTTCTTCATAGAGAAGCAGCAGATCATGCACGTCGAAATTCATTTTTCTATTATTATTATTATTGTTCTTATTCTATATCAAAGAAGAAGCAAATTTGAAATATTAGAGATTAGCTTAGCCTAATTGCTGGTTAGTTTTGTCATATTACTACAAAAAAAAGGAAAAAAAAAGAAAAGCTATGGTAGTAACCGATTGGTATTATTACATGTCATTCTACTTTTGGTTTTATGTTTAGATAATTATTTATTTGATTTATCCCGGATTTACTAACATTGTTTTGTTTTGTTTTGTTTTGTTTGTTGATTTTCTCTCTCTTTTTCTGAGCCGAGGGTCGGCCGGAAACAGCCTCTCTACCCTTTCGGGTAGGGGTAAGGCCTGTGTACGTATTACCCTCCCCATACCCCACTTTGTGGGAACATACTGGGTAGTTGTTGTTGTTGTAATAATCAAAGTGAACTTTACTATGAGTCAAAATATAATTTTAAAGTTATAATTGTTCTAAAAAATCGGTTTTAAGATATGCATTCGCGAGAATATCAAAATTTAAAACATGTTTTGCATTATGTATTTATTCAAATATCATTTGCTGAATGAGTCAGGCATAATCATCAAATATTTTGGGTGCATAGTCCACTTTAATGATTATCATTAAGACTACTCAATACACACGATTAAATGAAAGAGGGAGAGAAAGAAGAGAACTTAACTGAAAAATAAGCGCATCTTCGTTCATCTTTTGCTTTCTTTTCAGAAGAGAAGAAATTGCCACACAAGCAGTTGTGCAGATCATCCATCCTCATCTTTCCTTGTTCGTCTCTTCCTAGAACTCGATCTATAGATAAAGTTATTCTTACAAAAACAAATAACAATAGAGCACAAATTAAGAGACCTAATTTGCAGTAGCAATTTTGATACCTGGCAATCAGATACGATCACTCAATAAATTATTCAAACAATTGCAAGCTAACACCCAAGAAATTACCAACAAGAGAAGTTCAAGTTTTGCATATCATCAAACATCTTGTTTGCATAGTCCACTTCAATGGTAATTTATAAATTACCAACAGAAAAAGTTCAAGTTTGGCTTATAAAGCAAACCATTTTGAGAAAAGAAGAAACGAAGTGCTCCCACAAATAGGAAACTCCATTATACTTTGAAATCCTATGTGGATCCCACGTTCCCAGAGATCTCCCTTAAACTTTCCGACTGTTCCATCGGCTTTGTACAGTTTTTTTAACACTTTTTGCAATATCTCCGCCACAAATGCACAAAAAAAGTTATATCTATATATTGTTAAATATTAAAGATACTACGAAAATATGTAATTAATTTAAATAAAATATGCTCTATGAAGACCAATAATTAAAAACTAATTCTTCAGTTTTATTGCATAAACAGTACAACCACTTGCCAAAAAATGTGGCTTTTATTTTACCAGCAATTAGGATACCACTACTTAAAAACTGTTAATTATTCTTCCTATACCATGACCGTTACTTAACAAAAGTTATTTAATTATTTTAATTTTAATTCAAATAAAAACAATAACTAATATTATTACTCCTAATAACTATTTTCTGTCCTAAAACTAACACGTGTCATTTTGTTATGCTGCCATTTGTTAAAATCCTATACCAAACTTTCTTCTTTTTAATAATACTAGTATCCGTACCCGCACGATGTGCGGGAAATTATAAAATTTAAAAATAATGAGAAGTATTACTTGAAATGGTAATGAAAAGTGATCAAAAATAATTTGTTATTAATTAATGAAAGTAGCAACCTCTACTTCTCAAACAATATTCGAAACAAAAAAAATAGTCACAATTTTTAAGACTCTGCAATATGTGTAAATCAATGTCTCTGTTCAATTAGCTTTAATTTATTACATAAAATAAAATAATGAGCTTTACAACAAAGCATTATCTTGAAACTCCGTCTTAATCTGGAATATAAATCTAAGCAAATGCAAATTGAACTCACTTTTTACAACAAATTTCATGAAATTGTTTGCTTTCTCTAGCTAGAAACTTTATCTGACAAATGGATTCATGTTATGATCAAAGATCGAACTTCAAAGATCAAACTTTGGATAAACTTGTGTGATGTTTGTCTTCCACGACCAAAGTTGTTGTTTATCGATGTATGACTTTACATTTTCGGAATTGTTAAATCGATGCTCAAAACTTAACAAAATATTACAACAGTGACGAAGATAGAATCTGGCAAAGAAATACGGGGAATGTTACATTCACATATGTAAGAGCATGCCTAAACTAACTGAAAGGGTAATTTTTCTTTGCATTTAGAGTCGTGCAAATTATGAATTTTAATTCATGTAGTTTAATCATTCCTAATACTTTATGAGTTTTAATGAGAATATTCTATTTTTAAAAATAATCCCACCTGTTAAGAATAAAGGCTAAACTGATATGAATAATCGTAGAACAAAAAATCTTCCTTTCACTATTTAAATCGAGGAAACAAACAAAAACTTAAGAAATTCTTTTTTTTTGTGTTTTAAAGATTTTAAAGAAGAGAAAAGTTTTATGTATTACATTGATAAAAACAAAATGTGTGTGTGTGTGTGCATATATATATATATATAAAGGCTAAACAGATATGGAGAATTCTAGAAAAATGGATGAAAAGGGGAATTTTTTATGTATTACGTTGATAAAAATAAAGTATATATATATATATATATATATATATATATTTCTTTTTATCAGCATTCAAACATGGAAAAATATCAAAAACATAAGAGAGTACATCACCCGAGATGCATAATTTCAAAATGATGATCAGATGCTTAGCAATTTACTCATCGAACAACGAAAAATCACAAATAACGAATTTGGATGCAATTTTCCACGACAAATTTTTCGGTGAAAGAAAAAAGGGAACTATACGTTTTTTCTAATCCACTATATGCAAGAGGAAAAATTTAATTAGTTTTTAAAAGGAGGGGGGGTGGAGGAAGTGTGAGTAGTTGATGGTTTTTATTGGTAGTTTCTATTGCTTGATTTTGAAAAAAAAAAGTGTAATTCAATTAGTTTTTAAAAGGAAGGGGAGTGGAGGAAGTGGGAGTAGTTAGTGGTTTTTATAAAATAGTAATTCATATTTCTACTTCCTAATAATTTGGAGCAATGTCATAAAATGCCAAGTGTCTTTTTCGGATTTTTGCCACTTGGCTCTATGAGGGGCTTTTGTCTTCTGCTTTTAATTATAGGTAGATAGATATAAATAATTAAATAAAATATTTAATTATTTTAAATAAAATGTGCTCTATATTTTCATAAAACTCCAACTTGAAACTACTGCCAAATTTGAATTGACAGTTTTTTTATTTTTTATTATGTTTTTTATTTAAAATAATTTTAAACCACTCACTTTGTTGGAGCTTTCTTCTAAAACTCAATACTTAGTGTCTTATTGTTATACCACTTGGAATCATATAATTATTTATTTCACTTTTTGTATATACCACACACACACACACACATACATACATACATATATATATATATATATATATATATATATATATATATAAGAGAGAGAGAGAGAGAGAGAGAGAGAGAGAGAGAGAGAGAGAAACTACTCTCCAATTTAAATTGTCAAAATTTTATTTCTTAATTTCCATTTTTTAAAAACTCCAAGTTGAAACCACACCCAATTGAATTGGTAATATTTATTTATTTATTTATTATTTTATATTTTAAAAAAATTAAAAATCCAACTTGAAACTAATTTCCAACTTGAATAGATATTTTTTTTTGTTACTAATTTTTTCATTTTTTTACTATAGCTAATTTAACTTTTTTTGTTTTTTTTGTTTTTTTATTTTAAAACAACTTGAAACTGCTCCCCAATTCAATTGAGTAGTTTTTGTTTTTATATATTTTTTGTATTTTTAATATAGCTATTATATTATATCTATATTTATAATTAAAATAGAGTAACCAATTAATTAAAAACTTTAAGAAGGTTGTTTTTAGTTAAAAAGGTAGTTTATTTTGTCTTAATAATGCCTTTTTAAATTATTAATATTTTCATTCTTCATTGTAGCTAATTTAATTTTTTCTTATTTTTTAATTTTAAAACAACTTTAAAAATTCAACGTGAAACTACTCCCCATTTTGAATGAGTTAGTTTATTTTATCTTAATATTGCTACTTGGTTTTTGTGGTTATGCCACTTGTTTTAATAATGTGTTTTTGCCTCTCTTTTAATTATATATAGATATAAATAATTAAATAAATAAAATGTGCTCTATAAAGATAAAAAAATTTAAAATTATTGTTCAATTTTATTATTGCGTAAATAAAACAACCACTTCGTAAAAACGTGGTTTTCATTTTGCAAGTGGTTAGGACACCACTACTTATAAATTGTTACTTTTTCTTCTTATTCTATGACAATTACTTAAAAGAAGTTATTTAATTATTTTAATTTTAATTCTAATAAATTATACCTAATAACTAATTATTACTCCTAATAACTACTTCTTGTCCGAAAACTAACACGTGTCATTTTTTTATGCTGTCATTTGTCACAATTCTATACCAAACTTTCTTCCTTTTAATAATATATAAATAAATAAATATAGATGTAGATCATCTAGAATTTTTTCTCTTATAGGTTATTAATTCCAAATCTTTAAAATAATTATTAAATCTAATTTGTCAAAATTACCTACAAACAGGTAACAAAATTATAATTGCATCGCACGATCAATCAATATCGTATTAAAAGAAAAGGAAAAAGCCTCCACATTAAGCTTCGTGGCAGCCTCACAATAGGCAACTTGGCAATTCAGGACAATGTTAGTTAAGATAGGTTATGTAATAACAAGTTTTTTTTTGAATTTAAACATTTTAAAAATTATGCATTAGGTGTTGTCAATAATTAGTTACTCTTTTGAATTTGAATTTAAACATACTTAATTATTAATTTTTTTTACGAAAATAATAATTTTTTATATATTTAAAATTATTTTTATTTTACGCCCAATGACAACTTTCAAGTTTGACACTCCGAATTATCTTGTTACAGCTATCATAGTTATATAAAATTTTACCCGACGATATTCTTCTACCGATAAAAAATTCAACTATTATGTTACTAGAGTCATTACGGCAGATATTGATAAAGGAGATGTCACAACCCAAACCCCGGTCGTGATGGCGCCCAACACAATGTTAGGCAAGCCCGACCATATTATCTCTTAAACCAGCCTATTATTAATTCCAATAAATTCAATTAAGCTAAAACAACAAGTGTTCATGTCAATATGATAAACGCAATAGTAGCAACATACAAAATACGGTCCCAACCGAATCGTGGTGTCACGAGTTTGAGCCTCTACAGAATAAACATCCTAACACAATCAAGTCTAAGCAAGATGAAAGCAACAAAATAATAAGGAAGGAGAAAATAGGTTCTGTCGACGCCAGCAGCTACCTCGTAGTCTCCACAAAAGTAGGTAAGGATTAGCAGCTACTACAACTCAACTGCTCTCGGGCACCTGTGGATCTGCACAAAAAGTGCGGGGGAGTGGGTGAGTATATTTCAACTCAGTGAGTAATAAAAATAAACAATAACTGAAAGTAGGAACTCATGTGCTATCACTAAACAGTTCTAAGGCAAACCCCCACAGGTAAGTCATCACTATAGTAAGTACTCCGATCACCAGTCCACATCTATCTCATCAAGGTCCTACACTGACTAAATCCTCACTCGTACCACAACGGTGTATAGCGATCTCAATATATGGAGACATATACATGTGTCTATAAGGTATAAGTATCTGAATAAGTAAAATGTTGCGGCGTGCAGCCCGCTCCAATATATTTATACTGCTGCGGCGTGCAGCCCGATCCAATATTTATATACTGTTGCGGCGTGCAGCCCGATCCAATATATATACCGCTGCGGCGTGCATCCCGATCCAATATGTATACTGCTGCGGCGTGCAACCCGATCCAAAATATATATTGTTGCGATGCAGCCCAATCCAATATGTACACTGCTGCAGCATGCAACCCGATCCAATATTTATATATATGTATATAATACCTCCTAACGGGTCCTCGACCCTGTCCCAATTAGTATAGGATTGGTCTTTCAGGCCCACTCAGCTAAATCACGGAGTTTCCACTCTAAGTAACTTATCTCTCGCAGTGCACATCAAGTACTGGCTCTTAGTATGCTATTCAGCTAGTTTTACGGCTGATTGTAAGTTTCCAACACGATATAAGGGTCACCTAGCTCTACAGGTCCCCTAATGATCTACATATCGGCACAAGGCCCCAAACATGGCTATCAGCCCAATTACACAGTTATAATCTCATTATCGATCATAATACACAGTATTCTATTAGCCGGGAAGGACCAAGTCCAAACCCCCAATCACAATGTCACCACGCCCGTCACAAGACGCGTGTTTCATCTCAACATAGCATTGTAAAGTGCTAGTACGGGGTTTCAAACCCTCAGTACATTATTTACTATCACCACTCACCTCGAACCGGTAGAAGCCTCAGTCCGCCTTGCGCTTGCCTCTCAAATCAATCTCCTCGAATGCCAAATCTGCTCAAAATCAATGATAATACATTAATACATGCCAAATTCACGCAACCCATTCGAAATAACCCAAATTGCATCAAAACTCACAAAGTTGTCAAAACCCGGCTTTTGGTACGCTTCTTGAAAAATTACGAAAGTCACATATTCGGAATCCTCGTCTCAACAAGAGTCTATGCATATAAAATTTACCAAAATCGGACTCCGTTTGCCCATTCAAATCATCATTTTACATTTTGAGAGATTTCACCACTTTTCTTCCCAAATTCTATCCCAAATCACAAATTATATATTCATGTAATCTAGCCAAATCTGAGTTAGAATCACTTACCCCGATGAATTGCTTGAAAAACCTTCGAAAAATCGTCAAAATCCGAGCTCCCACGGGTAAAATATCAAATAAAACCCAAAATCTCGTATTTATACATGTAACCCCAGATTTGCACCTGTGCTGACCGCACAAAAATGGCCGCGAGCCGCGCCCAGTCTCCGCGGCCGCACAAAAATGACCGCGGCCGCGCAATTTGCTCTACAGTGACATGCTTTTGTATTTTGGCCATAACGTTTGCTACATAAGTCCACATTATGATTTCTTTAGTATTACGGAAACTAGACACGAAGGACTACAACTTTTGTTTTTGAATCATCTCCAAATTCCTTGTAGATAAAAAGATATGAGCTTCCGAAGTAGAACCAGTGACCTGCGGATCCTTCACATACGCGGACCGCACAGAAATGACCGCGGTCCGCGCCCAGCCAGCGCGGCCGCGCCAAAAGGACTGCGGTCCGCGTCCCAATGACTGCCCCTTCCATTTTCTATGTTCCGGGATGTCCGTACTCACCCGAAATACACCCGAGACCCCCGGGACCTCAACCAAAAGCACCAACAAGTCAGAAAACACATCACGGACTTAGTCGAGGCCTCAAATCACATCACATATCATCAAAATCATCGAATTACCACGTATTCAAGCCTAAATTTATCAAGTTCTTCCAAAACTCACATTCGATCCAAAACCCAACCAAATGACGTCCGAATGACCTGAAATTTTGCGGACAAGTCCAAATTCACTTAACGAAGCTACAGAAACTCTCGGAATTCCATTCCGACCCTCTCATCAAAATATCACCTATCGTTCGGATTTCACCGAAATTCCACCTTAGCCAATGCAAGCCTAAAACTACACCGGACCTCCAAATTCACTTTCGATCACTCTCCTAAGCCACAAATGACCTCCCGGAGCTGAATGAATCATCAGAATTCGATTCCGAGCTCTCTAACTCACAAGTCAACGTCCAGTTGACTTTTCCCAACTATTCCTTCTTCTAAGAGACTATTTTCCTCGTTTCCAACCAAACTCAATCCAAATTGACTCAAACTCACCAAACATGCATATTGAAACATTAAAAAGCATATAACGGGGATAACGGGGTGATAACTCATATGATAACGGGCCGGGTCATCACATTCTCCCCAACTTAAGAAAACGCTCGTCCTCGAGCGGACCAAGAGTTGTACTAGATTCTACACAATAGCTGAATGACCTCACCAAGCATATACTCGGGGTGATACCACTTCACCTTATCTTTCATAAGTCCGATAACATAGTATAGCTGAATTTCCACAGTCTATCAGAACCATAAATCACATTGCACTTTCTGAAATCATATACCAAATCTAAATCCCCCATCTATACTCAAAGTACACACGATCCAACTGTAATAGCCAACTCGCCACTCCGGGTAAGATCACATGATGTATCAAACAACCCAATCACTCGATACGATAATCTCTAATCATGACAACTGGCCACAATAACCAAAATACTAGCAGAAAGAACTTTTCTCGTTAGATAGAGTCTTATTCCAACACCTTCATATCCTGCCCACGGCAACTGAAGCACGCGATATACCGAACCCATCTCTCGGGTCAACCATTCGTGAATCCATTTCCCTTTTAAAACTGATACCACAATAGGTTTCGGAGCCAAACCTCGATATTACATTTCTAACAAGCTAAGATCAGATATGCTCGTACTCATTAATGACTCCAATGATCATTTCAGTCATAACACACCACACTGGTGACATGACACTTCAGCATCGGCCTATGCCATAACGAGCACAACACAGGCTCCAATAAGAACGATTTGAACACTCCCGAATCATGACAACCGACTCACACAAAAGATCTATAATTCAAATTCCTCAATACCATCACAACACATAACTGAGACCTCGTCTCACACCATAGAATTAGGGTACCTGAATCCTCCTCGAAAGGTCATCACATCACGTGGCCTTGCCACAACTCATGATTCTATCCAAACACTATTACTCATGGAGCACCTCAAGTCACCATGCTCAAAATGGTCAGCCACGCACATATCTAGGTCTGAACTCGAGAAATCAATCACACCCACGGTGATACAATTGATATACGCTATCAAATCCTAAAAGGACACAACTGATGTGCTATTCCCCGAGCGATACCCAATACGGACTATTCCTCAGAAGTTAGGAAGTATTGTATACAAAGTAACATATAGGAAGCTATATTTTCCACATCACACTGTTGCGGGGTGCCACCCAATCCAGATACCATATCTGTGGCGGCGTGTCACCCGATCCTGATACCATACATGTGGCGGCGTGCCACCCGATTCAAATACTATACCTGTGGCGGCGTGCCACCCGATCCACGAATACATCTACCAAAGGGAATGCACATCGAGTCGAGTCGCTCATTGCAACAAACATATACATAGCCTCAAGCTCGGCCACATGAAATGCATCAAACAAAGTTCCTCAATACTGGAGCTGAATCAATGGTAGATACCTCTATACTAACATCCGCCACGAAGGCCCAACTGATAAAGCAATACCTACCAGCCATCCGCTGGCCCTAGGGTACATCTACCCTGCTGGAGCATGATCTAATGCACTCTGCCACGCAGTTGTGACATTTTCCTGACATAGTCCATATCACATTAGTCTAGACAACTTGACTTATGACAACCAGTCTGCAATCATATATCATTATTTCAATTCATCATATCAAGTAACGAGATAACCACTAGGGCTTCCGATTTCCAATAACCGCTAAACGGTGCCGATACACACGATACACCACCACTGCATAGGCGGATTACGAGAACTTCTAGTCTCCAACACATACATAACACCTGAATCACTATGCCTGATTCCACATTCCACCATACGAATACATAATCACACATATCAAGCATCCATTCACACTACATAAGCCATTCAGAAATTTTCCTATGCCAACAACAACTCAATCATCACTGTCAATCCAACAAGAGGATACCACAATACCACTGGACATTATCAGTTTACATTACCTTGCCCTTTTTTGACCATATACTCTGCCAAATCACTAGAATAGCACCATTTTCCTTATCACCAGAAAGATTGATTCTCAGATTATCTGCAACTGCCTACGCTGCTTGGGAATTCTAATGACTTCCCATATGATATGAACTGATCTCCAAACCTTGAACATGCCGTTATCATCTTCCATCACACATCGTATATACCATACTGCACCAAGATACATGGAGAATTTCTATCCCTTTTTTTTTGCGCCGCAAACATAGACGCACTCAACTAGTCAAGGACTTCCATGATGCCATATAGAAGAAAAGTCATTAGACATTCCATGCTTCGCATACCGTCAGGAATATACTCATTTTTAAACCACGGTAGAACACATCACAAACTCTTTCTCCCAATTCATTGCATAAGTTTAACTGGCAAGACTGAGTCCTTTTACCCACATCGAGCTACACAACTACGAGCACTCAAGAGCTAGGTTGCATCATAGTTGCAAGACTCATTACTTCGAACACATACCAGGAGTTAGTCGTATCCTTTTCATAATGTTCCGGTTTACTATCATCTTTCATTTAAAACTCTCCTTTACTGAAGGATCACAATACCTCAACTCAGGTTACCACACGAGACTCATACACAAGACTACAAGGTCTAAGGCTCACAGGCTGCTGGATACTCTCTCAAATGTTTCCCAGAGTATCGCCTTCTACAATACTTTATTTTGATGAACTTCTCGCGATTTGAATTCATATCATTACCTTCCAATACGGATACATAGAATCCCATCATTCACATAACATAACACAAGTCTTGATCCCTTCTAACGAAACCGCCGTCTTTAGCCATATACACAATCTTAAGACACCTTACCGTTACAAGCAAAGTCTTGAACACCGCAAGACTATTCTCGGGCGTCATTCACGATTATTCAGTTATAATTCCACTGTCTTATTGAACAGAACCACTCGTGCCTTGTTAGAACTCTGATATCGCAGAACATGATTACATACAACTGCATTTAGCTATCTTTCTTTCCTATACACCGAACATTCTTTACCAACAACAGTTCAAACCATCCTATTATTTCTTCATATCTACGAAGCACCATAACCTTTATCAGAGAATTTCCCAACATACTTAGAGACAGAATTAACATAGCACACAACAGTGCAATCGGTTAATCAATAACAACCTCCCCAACTTGCCTCGGAGCCATACATCAAAGCACTTTTAGCCACTCATAGAATTCTTTACTCAAATGATGCCACAATGTTATGGTGAGATTAAACTCAAGTCATTTACAAGCTTGACAAAGACTCGAATCATCAGAGACCTTAACCCTTATGCAATTCTTGCATTTATACACACACCACAGTTAAGCCTACTCTCTTTAGGTGACAGAAATATTTTCTAAGTCCCAAATTTTTCAAAAATTTTGGCAGAGTTTCCTTTGTAAATTGGCCTATCCACCTGCAAGAGAATCACCAAACCATTCTAACAATACATCCACAACTCAACAAGACATCACAATACATTTCAACAACATTAAATCTCAATACTATACGAATCATATTATCACAATTTATACCCGAACTTGCACTACACCTACTCGCATCATAACACATATCAAATACCTTTCAATTACACATCCGAATCCACCCACCTATTTTGCATCAATCTAGTATTTCGGTACAACACCTTCCACCAGGATATACATAGCATAATCACTCTAGTTTTCCTGAGTCTAAACTCGTTTTACTATACGTAAGGCACTTTACCTTCCAACTAAGAGATATGATAAATATTCACCACGCCCATAGCTAGGGCTACATAACAGATCACAATAAGGATTGAATACCTTGCAGCTCACCCATTATCAAACTGCCATTTTCACAATTAAGATCAATACTGATCGCATGAATTTCATAATACCGGCTCGCAAAATTAGCACCTCGGTGCTTAAGCCATAGACAAGGATCCGGCCTCAAGTCCACCAGACAGGCCCAACATGAACTCATAGAGATTATATCTCGTCCCTCGATTGGGGAATCATAAGCTATCAAGGCAAATTTATCACTAAGCACTCGAGTGCACTTACAAACGAGTAGAAGGAGTTTCAAGAATTACATTTCAAGCTGAATCAAGTACGCACGATAAGAATTTCAAGAATTTGATTCCTAAAAGGTTTGCAGCCTCCCGAGGATAAGTACAGGCGTCCCCGTACCGATCCACGAGACTCTACTAAACCGACTCATGACTCGCGAGACCTATTAACCTAGGCTCTGATACCAACTTGTCACGAACCAAACCCCGGTCGTGATGGCGCCCAACACGATGCTAGGCAAGCCCGACCATATTATCTCTTAAACCAGCCAATTATTAATTCCAATTAATCCAATTAAGCTAAAACAACAAGTGTTCATGTTAATATGATAAACGCAATAGTAGCAATATACAAAATGCGGTCCCAACCGAATCGTGATGTCACGAGTTTGAGCCTCTACAGAATAAACATCCTAACACAATCAAGTCTAAGCAAGATGAAAGCAACAAAATAATAAGGAAGTCAAAAACAGGTTCTGCAGACGCCGACAGCTACCTCGTAGTCTCCGCAAAAGTAGGTAAAGATCAACAGCTACTATAACTCAACTGCTCTCGGGCACCTGTGGATCTGCACAAAAAGTGCAGGAGAGTGGGGTGGTTATAATTCAACTCAGTGAGTCATAATAATAAACAATAACTGAAAGTAAGAACTCTTGTGCTATCACTAAACAGTTCTAAGGCAAACCCCCACAGGTAAGTCAATCACTATAGTAAGTACTCCGATCACCAGTCTACATCTATCTCATCAAGGTCTCACACTGACTAAATCCTCACTCGTACCACAACGGTGTACAACCATCTCAATATATGGAGACATATACATGTGTCTATAAGGTATAAGTATATGAATAAGTAAAATGATGCGGCGTGCAGCCCGCTCCAATATATATATACTGCTGCGGCGTGCAGTCCGATCCAATATATATACTGCTGCGGCGTGTAGCTCGATCTAATATATATACTGCTGCGGCATGTACCCCGATCCAATATTTATATATATGTATATAATACCTCCTAACGGGTCCTCGACCCTGTCCCAATTAGTATAGGATTGGTCTTTCAGGCCCACTCAGCTAAATCAGAGAGTTTCCACTCTAAGTAACCTATCTCTCGCAGTGCACATCAAGTACTAGCTCTTAGTATGCTATTCAGCTAGTTTTACGGTTGAGTGTAAGTTTCCAATACGATATAAGGGTCACCTAGCTCTACAGGTCCCCTAATGATCTACAGATCGGCACAAGGCCCCAAACATGGCTATCAGCCCAATTACACAGTTATAATCTCATTATCGGTCATAATACACAGTATTCTATTAGTCGGGAAGGACCAAGTCCAAACCCCCAATCACAATGTCACCACGCCCGTCACAAGACGCGTGTTTCATCTCAACATAGCACTGTGAAGTGCTAGTACGGGGTTTCAAACCCTCAGTACACTATTTACTACTACCACTGACCTCGAACCGGTGGAAGCCTCAGTCCGTCTTGCACTTGCCTCGCAAATCAATCTCCTCGAATGCCAAATCTGCTCAAAATCAATGATAATACATCAATACATGCCAAATTCACGCAACACATTCGAAATAACCCAAATTGCATCAAAACCCACAAAGTTGTCAAAACCCAACTTTTGGTATGCTTCTTGAAAAATTACGAAAGTCACATATTCGGAATCCTCGTCTCAACAAGAGTCTATGCATATAAAATTTACCAAAATCGGACTCCGTTTGCCCATTCAAATCATCATTTTACATTTTGAGAGATTTCACCACTTTTCTTCCCAAATTCTATCCCAAATCACAAATTAAAAGATGGATTCAATGATATATTCATGTAATGTCACGACCCCAAATCCGGTCGTGATGGCGCCCAGCACATTGCTAAGCCAGCCTGACCAATCAATATCAACAACGGAGCTAGAAGCTCTCTTTAACCCATTTAAGCATTTCAAAATATGAAACAATAGTAATACGTATACCAACAACGGGGAAACCAAGTCCCAAAATATACTAACTCCCATAGACCGAAGGGTCGAGAGTCATGAGCCTCTACTTGAACATAAGTATATAAAGGTTTACAAGATGCCAAGTGCGGAAAGAAAAGTCAATACAAAATCGAGAGACGGTGAGAAGGAATATCGGGTCCTGCGGACTCTGCCACCTACCTCGAATATCCACAAATGTCGCCTCGCACAGCCACTGGATCACTGCCGAGAGGTACACGGATCCGCACACGAGGTGCGAGGAGTAAAATGAGTACTTGCCGGACTCGGTGGTAATAAACTAGGGTAAGACAGTGCGGATAAGAAATCAGCGATAAAGACTATGTAAGGCTATAATCGGCTACCCTGTCACAAGCATCAATATTCACTGTACATGTACCAACAAATACCAATAAATAGCATAACGACTAGCGAGATGTAGCTAAATGCAATGCAATGCATGATATGACCGCTACGGCGCGTGGCCGACTCCAATTTTGGGTACCGTGCTCACTGTGGGGTTCGGACTCGGAGGGGCTCCTGGACCCAAGCACATCTCATAGAGATACACCGCGGCGTGCGATCCGATCCAACATATATATCGATGCGGCGCGCGGCCCGATCCACTACTAGTCGGCTAATATGCAGATAGCCTCGCGAGCTCAAAAGTAGTTTTTGAAAACTCTTTATCATTTTTCGATTGGAAAACAGTAATATCAAGTTCCCGAGATTGGAAATAGCATAATAACAGAAATAGCGGCGAACTAGTAGTAAACTAGCATGTCTATATGATAAGACAATGATAACGATCCTCGCGGGATCCAATAAGTGGCTCACAGCCCACAATATACTCAACCGTCCAAGAAGGAGGTTCAACGGCTCGAGAATAGCCAATATCACATTACAGTATGTAACCATCCAAGAAGGAGGTTCAACGGCTCGAGAATAGCCAATAACACAGTATCAACAGGTCGGACTAAACTATAGTCTCCAATTCATAATCGACCCCGCACTCTCAAGAGTGTGCGTGTCTCGCCGCTATACAGCGTCACAAAGTGGTATACCGGGGTTTCGAACCCGCTGGTCATCACCCACATCTATTACTCACCTCAATACGGCGCGACGACTACTCCGCGATGCCCTTGCCATGAGAATCAAGCTTCGCACGTGTAGAATCTGATCAAATATAATAAATACACATCAAATTAGACCAATGGAATGATACCCAGTCAAAACAACTTAATTTACATCAAAATTCTCAAAGTTGCCAAAACCCGACTTTCGGTACGCTTCTCGAAAAATTATGAAAGTTACATATTCGGAACCCTCATCTCGATACGAGTCCGTACATATCAAGAACTCCCAAATCGGACCACAAATGACCCTTCAAATCCTAAATTTTCGTTTTTGAAAAGTTTACAAATTTTCTCCAATTTCTTCCATTTGATTCACTAATACTTGATGAAAAATAACCAGGAATCATTGAATATAATCACTTTTGGATATAGAACACTTACCCCCGTCCATATGGTGAAAATCGCTTCGAAAATCGCTTCAATCCGAGCTCCCTAGCTCCAAAAATGAAGAAACTCTCGGACTGCCCCAATTAAAAGCCCAGCGATTTTCGCATCTGCGGTTACTGTTCACCGCAGGTGCGATTTACTGTTCACCGCTTCTGCGGCACTGTTCATCGCAGAAGCGAAAAATCACGGTTCACCCGCTTCTGCGGGTACTGTTCATCGCAGAAGCGAAAATAACAGATTTGCCCCAGAAAATTGCAGCAGCTTTTTATTTCACTAAAAATGCTATAACTCAATCATACGAACTCGGAATTTGACGATTCTTTTTCTTATGGCTCCGTAATTTTGTTACGGATCCAGTGGTTCAAACAAAACTGAATTTGGATCTCATTTTCTCAGTGCAACATCAATTTCGCTCGTTAAACAATTAACTCATGTTTCGCGTCAAAAACCCAATCGCGACTTGATGAAATTAAACCAAAATTTCCGGATCAGTCCTATAATTCATTATTTAAATTCTCAAAGTCTTGAAATCAAATTTGGATCTCTAAAACTAAAAATAGACCTTTGGATCATTACATTTATGCTCAAAACGACAAAAATCTTCCAAAAATGACTCGTTGGGCATCCGAATTTACCCCGAAGCCTCCGGGACCTCAACTAAAAGTACTAACACCTCTTATAACATCATTCAAACTTGTTCCAATCATCAAAACTCTATCGTTAACATCAAAATCGTCCTTTTCAACAAATTCAAGCTTAAGTTTAACTTTAACTTCAAAAATTCACATTCGATCAAAAACCCGATCAAACGACATCCGAATGACCTGAAAATTTGCAGACATATCCAAAATCACATAACGAAGCTACAGGAATTGTCGGAATTCCATTCCGACCCCGGATCAAAATCTCACCTACCGTTCGGATTTCGCCAAAATTCAACCTTAGCCAATTCAAGCCTAAAACTACACCGGACCTCCGAATTCGATTCCGATTGTTCTCCTAAGTCATAAATGATCCCCCAAAACTAGTCGAATCATCAGAATCCGGTTCCGAGCATTCTAACTCAATAGTCAACTCTTTGTTGACTTTCCATATTCAAGTTTTCTTCAAAAAGGTTATATGCCTCATTTTCATTTCAATTCACTCCTAACTTCCCCGATAGACTCTAATACTGATATAAAAGCATGAATTATGTAATTACAACACAACGGGGTGGTAATTCCCATGACGACGGGCCGGGTCGTCACAACATTGCTAGGCAAGCCCGACCATCTTATCCAATTACCAGCCAAGTATAATTAATACTAGTTTATCGGTGTGATTATCCTGTTTTCATAACAAATCAAGAAGTGTAGAAATGAAATACAAGAACACAAATCTTAAGGCACCTGACTGTTACTAGCAAAATCTTGAACACTGCAAAACCATTCTCGGGCATCATTCACCCTTATTCAGCTGTAATTAAACTGTCCTATTGAGTAGAACCACTCGTGTTTTGTTAGAACTCTGACACCGCAGAACATGATTACTTACAGATACTATCAGCTATTTTTCTTTTCTATACAGTGAATATTCTTTACCAACAGCAGTTCAAAACACCCTAGTACTTCATCAGATCTACGAAGCACCATAACCTTTACCAGAATTTCCCAACATACTTAGAGACAGAATCGACATAACACACAATAGTGAAATCAGTTAATCAATAGCAACCTCCCCAACTTAGCTCGAAGCCATTCATCAAAGCACTTTTAACCACCCATATCATTATTACTCGAGTGATGCCGAAATGTTATAATGAGATTAAACTCAAGTCAGTCAGCTAATATGCAGATACAGCCTCGCAGGCTCAAAAGTAGTTTTTGAAAACTCTTTTATCATTTTTCAGTTGGAAAACAGAAATATCAAGTTCCAGAGATTGGAAATAGCATAATAACAGAAATAGCTGCGGGCTAGTAGTAAACTAGCATGTCTATATGATAAGACAATGATAACGATCCTCGCGGGATCCAATAACTGGCTCACAGCCCACAAATATACTCAACCGTCCAAGAAGGAGGTTCAACGACTCGAGAATAGCCAATATCACATTACAGTATGTAACCATCCGAGAAGGAGGTTCAACGGCTCGAGAATAGCCAATAACACAGTGTCAACAGGTCGGACTAAACTATAGTCTCCAATTCATAATCGACCCCGCACTCTCAAGAGTGTGCGTGTCTCGCCGCTATACAGCGTCACAAAGTGGTATACCGGGGTTTCGAACCCGGTGGTCATCACCCACATCTATTACTCACCTCAATACGGCGCGACGACTACTCCGCAATGGGCCTAGGGAGCCCCTCCGAAGTCTGTATACACCCCCAGTGAGCGCCGTCGACGTTAAATGGAGCGGGCCGCGCGCCGCAGCGGTATATGTATTGGAGCGGGCTGCGCGCCGCGGCATTATACTTATTCATATTCATATATATCCTGAAATATTTATATGTTATAGACGGATGTATATGTCTCCATATATTGAGATGGTTGTATACCGTAATGGTACGAGCGAGGATGTGGTCGGTGTGGGACCTAGATGAGATAGATGTGGACCGGAGATCGAGTACTCATTATAGTGATGACTAACCTCTGAGGGTTGCCTTAGAATCGTTTAGTGATAGTACATGAGTTCTTACCTTCGCTTATTATTTATTATTGTTACTCATTCGAGTTGAAATATACTCACCCCACTCCCTCGCACTTTCGTGCGGATCCACAAGTGCCGAGAGCGAGTTGAGATATTGTAGCCGTCGATCTTTGTCTACTCTTGCGGAGATTACGAGGTAGGTGCCAGCGTCCGCCGAGCTTGTTTCTCCTTCTTTATCATCTTGTTGACTTCCTACTTGCCTAGACTTGATTGTATTAGGATGCCTATTCTGTAGAGGCTCGGTCTCGTGACACCACGATATGTTTGGGACCGTATTTTGTATGTTTTACATTTCGGTTATCACCTGATATGATCATTTATTGTTTAAGTTTAATTTGATTAATAACTGGCTGGTTTAAGGGATAATATGGTCGGGCTTGCCTAGCATTGTGTTGGGCGCCATCACGACCAGGGATTGGGTCGTGACAAGTTGGTATCAGAGCCTAGGTTAACAGGTCTCGCGAGTCATGAGAAAAATCGTCAAAATCCAAGCTCCCACGGGTAAAATATCAAATAAAACCCAAAATCTCATATTTATACATGTAACCCCAGATTTTCACCTGTGCTGACCGCACCAAAATGGCCGCGGGCTGCGCCCAGTCTCCGCGGCCGGACAAAAATGACCGCGGTCGTGCAGTTTGCTCTACAGTGACAGGCTTTGGTATTTTGGCCATAACTTTCGCTACGAAAGTCCAAATTATGATTTCTTTATTGTTCTGGATACTAGACACGAAGGGCTACAACTTCTCGTTTTGAATCATCTCAAAATTCTTTGTAGATAAAAAGATATGAGTTTCCAAAGTAGAACCAGTGACCTGCGGATCCTTCACATACGCGGACCGCATAGAAATGACCGCGGTCCGCGCCCAGCCAGCGCGGCCGCGCCAAAAGGACTGCGGTCCGCGTCCCAATTACTGCCCCTTCCATTCTCTATTTTCTAGGATGTCCGTACTCACCCGAAATACACCCGAGACCCCCGGGACCTCAATCAAAAGCACCAACAAGTCAGAAAATACATCACGGACTTAGTCGAGGCCTCAAATCACATCACATATCATCAAAATCATCAAATTACCACTGATTCAAGCCTAAATTTATCGAGTTCTTCCAAAACTCACATTCGATCCGAAACCCAACCAAATGATGTCCGAATGACCTGAAATTTTGCGGACAAGTCCAAATTCACTTAATGAAGCTACAGAAACTCTCGGAATTCCATTCCGACCCTCTGATCAAAATATCACCTATCATTCGGATTTCACTGAAATTCCACCTTAGCCAATTCAAGCCTAAAACTACACCGGACCTCCAAATTCACTTCCGATCACTCCCCTAAGCCACAAATGACCTCCAGGTGCTGACCGAATCATCAGAATTCGATTCCGAGCTCTCTAACTCACAAGTCAACATCCAGTTGACTTTTCCCAACTATTCCTTCTTCTAAGAGACTATTTGCCTCATTTCCAACCAAACTCAATCCAAATTGACTCAAACTCACCAAACATGCATATTGAAACATTAACAAGCATATAATTTTGCAACCTTATGTTTTTTGAGGCAAGTTATATAGATCTTAAATCTGCCTCTATATTTTTTTCTTGGTGTTGGAATGTAGTTTCTAGTTGCTATTTTATATGTTGGAAGTAATGTGGCTTCCATTTGTTATTCAGATTATATTTAATTTCGACTATATTTGTATTTTGCATCATCTTTCAAGCATTTGTTACATGACAGATTGCAGTAGTGCATGGCTGGAAGGTCATAATAAGGTGTATATTCCATTTCTGGCTTGTGGAGACCTTTGTGGGTACGATTCAGACCGTTCATGTCCACTTCCTAAAGCTGTAGACGGAACGTATTAGTGTTTAGATCATGTACAACCTCCAATTGCACCGCCATATAAACGAGCTCTAGAAATGAAGAAAGCTTCGAGTCAAGGAATCCAAAACCTAGACAAGCTTTCTCTTGGCTCTTGATATTACCTTCTAGAATCATTCCATTATATATTTGAAAAGTCGCTTACATGTCACTAAATATAAAGGCTCTTTATTGTTAATTGCACTTGCAATTGATAAATTGATACTCAAGTTGCATGCCTCTAAAATAGCTGAGCTACAATCTTGTGGCAACCTCTTGATTCTTATTTTTCTGGTTGAGTAATCGCGAGAGCTGTATATTGAAGATGTAAATTTGTGAAACTAAATGCCCCGATTCTTGTCTGAACTCTCGTATGTTTGTGGTGTCCATGTGTTGATATTAGGCTATTATGTTACTAGGACTCTTCAAAAATGTTGTTGGGTGTGTGTCGGATCCTCTAAATTTAGTATATTTTTGGAGGATCCGACTAGAGGCGGCAACTTTTTTGGAGAATCCGAGCAACATAGGGCTACGATACTGCTTCAATAAGTGAATTTTGTAGACAGCAGGGGTTAGGATTTTGCTGTGATTTGGTTGACAGACCTTATTTGACGGTGTCAAGTCAACAACAACAACAACAACAACAACCCAGTATATTCCCACAAGGTGGGGTCTGGGGAAGGTAATATGTAGACAGGCCTTACCTCTACCCGAGAGGGCAGAGAGGCTGTTTCCAATCGACCTCGGCGCATGGAAAAGAAAGGCAAACAAACAAAACAAAACAAAAACCGCATTAGTTAGTGGAGCCAATAAGAGGATTTTTGTTCAAGGAACAACTTTAATATCATACAATTTTGCAGTGTAATTTTCTACCTTTCCCTTTCTTTCGTCCAGCCCCTTGGAAAGGGGTAAAAAGAAAAAGTCTTTATTCCAACACAGTAAATACTAAAGTTGAAATGTTTTTGAAGGAAAAACTTTATAGTCTCTCGGGAATAACATTCACGCTTACAAGATCTAAATTTCCAAATGGTGTTATATATATATATAACAATAAAATTTTGCTCCTGGAAAATAATAATCAAGACAATAAATATAGCAACAAATATTATATTTAATTTTAAGTGATGGATTTACAATCTCTAAAGTATCTCTAAATCTAAAGTGATGTATTCCTTTAATTCTTTTCCTCATGGATGATGGTTCAAGAGCTTGAAATCTAGATCTTGAACTTGACGGATTTCAGATTTGTAGTACGTTACAAACAATTTGAAGCTCGTCATGAATCAAGATTTGCTGTTGGGTTATCACGAACGAAAGATTTGAAGCTGCTCGCCAATGACTTGAGTTCGCCTTTAGAATTTGACCACAAACGATGATTGCAGATATAGATGGAGACCTTGATGCTATTCTTCAAAGCTTCTTTAGCCTTTTCTTCTGCGCACTTGCTTTTTCTTTAGCCTTTTCCCTTGCCTCTTTATATAGGTGTGGGGTAGAGTAGACTCTAAGAAAACCCTAACAGATCATTGGGCTTGAGGCTTATGGATCGACTTATTTGATAGAAGATCAATTGACGGGCTAGCCCAATAATATATTGAACATTTATTTAAATCAGTTTAATTGGATTTAAATAACAAATCCAATTATACAAGTCCATATTACTTAATTGGACCAATATACATTTAATTTGTGGTAAAATCCAAATTTCTTATGGATTTAAATTTAACAAAATTTTAATTGTCTTCTTTTCTTTTTATTATTATATATATATAGCTTCTTTGTATTTTATAATGTTTAAAAATACCAAAAATATTTTTATTTTAATATATAGTTCACCTTAATAATTTATTCTTTTTAACTAAGATTAATTAGTATATTTTGGTAGTATTTTTATTTTTATTATTATTCAATATATATATATATACTAGTCTCTCCGTACGTGCGCACGTATATGTTAAGTCATGTAATACACAATTTAAAAGGATTGAGTAAATAGTTATACTTAAAAGAAAAAAATATAAATTTCTTTGGATAACAATATTGTGGATCGTCGTATGGTGGCGTGTTTGTCGAAGTCAAGATGATTGTATATCGTCTTGACCTATGAACATGAACAATCAAAATTTAATTTGATATATGTAATTTTTGTTTACTTATTCGAATATATAAGGTACAAACATATAATAAAATGTATCTCACTAACTATATCCTTATATATAATGTTCTTGGTTTATGTTCACTCATCTATTTTGGTTGCTCTATCACGACCAGGAGTCACGCTGTCGACTTTTATATCCCTGTTAAAAATACTATGTAAAGTTGGTTGCATTTTTTTTTTAAAAAAAGAAGTTGTAACAGATACAATATCCAACAGTGAAAATTGTACGACCATGTATTTGCAAGAAATAATTTTGGGACTACATTTGAGTTGAGTATAGGCGAGCTATCATTTATCCTTCGAAAGTCTTCTAACAAGATAATAGTATTTACCATACGTAAAATATTGATAAAATGTAAAATCAAATTATAAAAGTGATACGACAAAAAAATTAACCATACGTGCAATATTTATAAAAAATAAATCATATCATAAAAATGAGATATAGTTCCTTAGGTACCTAAATGTCACGAGAAAGTAAGAGGAGAACGAAAAAAAATGCCATTAACCAAGTACTCATGAGATGAAGTTTTGGTCCTTTGAGTCCTTGCTATCTTAGTTTATCAACAATAATACAAGAGAAAAATTGTCGAAAAAACAAAAAAATGGTTCCCTTTTTTCTTTCATATACTCTATATTTCTAACACAATATTCATCTAATTCCAACAACTCCAACAAGTTAATTGCACTATTGGAAATCATTAATGGAGTATGACACAACAAATACATTTCAAGAACTCATTCCAAGTAATCCCTTTCTAAAGACACTTCTATACTTCGTAATATATATCAATATTATCAATATATAATATACTTATTATTTTGACTGACATAAAGTAAATAATATACTATGAGTTTTTTTGGAATTATCGAGAGGGAGATATTTTAAAACACTCGGTCAATTAGAAACAACTTTTGAAAGTTCATTAAACTTTTGCTTTAATCTAAATTTTTACCAAGTTTTTTTAATTATCTTTAAATGAAATTGGAAACAATTTTCAACATTCATTGCTAAAAGGTAATATGCAGAACAATAATTTCTCCACAAGTTACAAATGGTTTAAAAAATAATATTTGCAGGCTACTATCTAATCAAAACATTAATGTTGCGCTATTTGATTTCCTCTCAACATAAGAACTCCAACCAAATAGAAAAAAGAAAATTACCAAAAACTGCAAGGAACGAAACATGATTTGACAGGACGCGATTAGGGGCGTGCATTCGAATCGGTTTATCGATAAATCAAATCGATTATTTATTATAGGTTTATCGATTTATCCGTTTCGATTTCGATTTTGTCCTCTTCGGTTTATCGGTTTATCGATAAACCGATAAGAAATAGTAAAAAAAATATTTTTAAATTTTTTTTAGTTTTTTTTAAAATTTTTTTTTTTGCCTTATTTTATAATACCCTTTCCTTTACCCTAAGTCTCTAACCCTATTATTTCATCTACCACATTTAAGGAATAATCATATTAAAGCTCAAGGGAATGAAGTTAAAAAAAATGGATAATAGAATTAGTCGTGATGATGTATTTTTTTTATACAGTTGGAGTGTTGGTGTCATACATTTGATCCCTTATATTAGTTTCGTTGCATGTGCTTGTGGATACAATTTTTATGTTATAAATGGACTTTGTCTTATTTTAGTTTCTTTTGGTCCATATTAGTTAGGCGTGTTTATAGTGATATATTTTTCGCAAAATCCCGCAAATTTTCTTATTTGGTGTAATCGATAACCGAATCGATAAGCCCCAAAAATCGATAAATCGAAATCGAAAAAATCGAAACCTTATTGAAACGATAATGATAAGCATATGTGCAAATCGATAATCGATAAGTAATTATCGATAAGGGTCAAAATCGAATCGATAAATCGAATGCACACCTTTAGACGCGACCGATTTGAGAAAGGATACAACAAAACATGTTTGTTTTCATCCGTAATTTTTAAATAGTATTAATATTAAATAATATTTATTATATTATAATATGGAACTAAAAAAATTCTCAAGATGTTTAAATAAATGAAACATCAGAAGCCATAGTTTACCAAAAAAGACTCAAACAAAAGAATATGTACCAAAAAAACTTACATTATATATATATATATATATATATATATATATATATATATATATATATATATATATATATATATATATATATATATATATATATATATATATATATATATATTAAATAGTATTAATATTAAATAATATTTATTATATTATAATATGGAACTAAAAAAATTCTCAAGATGTTTAAATAAATGAAACATCAGAAGCCATAGTTTACCAAAAAAGACTCAAACAAAAGAATATGTACCAAAAAAACTTACATTTTATATATATATAAGTGGATAGAGAGAGCACACAAGTCTGTTTGCATTTCTATTATATAGAAAAGAGAAGAAGAGGTTGATCAAGGGCATAATAGTCATTTTAAATATATTAGTGCATTGTTTGTTTCTATACTAGGCTCAAAAGTTTTATTGTGGGTTCTTAATAACCGAAAAACCAAAACTAACGTGTCTATAAGCTATTAAATTCTTTAGGTGGACCCCACTTTCCATTCAACCTTTACTATCTTTATAACATTTACTTGATTGCTATTATTATTTTTTTCAACAAGTAATTTGAACTAGAATAATTATTTTTTTGATAATTTATAATTCAAATGTTCGCCCGATTAAAAATACTAAGGTCACATACATTTATATATGACAATTCTATTATTTTCTTAAGAAATATTATTTTATTTATTAACTATTTCAGTAAAGAAGATTTCATTAAAAAAATTAATGATACTATATGTAGATTGACATTCAAATGTTATTATATCATTATCAATTGATATCATTTTATATAAATTTCAATTGGAATACTTCATAAAATTCGAAATTTTTTTTATTTAAGAATAAAATATAGTTTCAAGTTTCCCTTTTGATTATAGAATATAAAAAATTATAATAATTATCCTCTCTCTAAAAATATGAGTTGAGAATATCCGAAGTAAAAATGAAGACAACTAATTTGTGAAATTATTATCTTTTAAAAATTATATATATTAAGAAGTATGAGAAGTATCGTCATACAATATTATACTTCTCCCTCTATGATCGAAGTTAGTTGAGTACATACTCTATTCAATTAGAATTCAATATTATAAAATTTTTAAATAGATAAATATACAATTAATATTTTTAAAATAGTCTCAACAAATACTATTATTGTGATGATGATTGCATTAATACCCTAAATAGTATCTCAATCATATCGAATGAAACTAGAAAAAAATATTATGTCATTCCAATAGAACAAATCACAAAGTTTCTTGTTAAAATTCTTAATAATTAAAATCACGATTATTATTTAAAAGAACCAAAAAATACCTTTTCATCAACTATTTGGGAATAATATTAATATTTAACTTATGATTAGTAAAAAAGAAAAAGATAATGCATTAACACACTGAAAATACTAAAAGAATAAAACTATATATCATTCAATTTAAAAAATTAAAAAAAATATGACGAATTATTTCTCAACTAACTTTTTAATTACTATTTAATAATAATTAACTTAAGGCTTAGTGATGTAAAAAATATATATTAAAATAAAAGAGGCCCTATGTAGAAATAATTTAAATTCTACTTGAATTATTATCTAATCACTGTATAATAAAGCATTAAACTCGACAAGTGTTTCAAAGTGATTGGTATAGTAATACGATTTCAGAAAAATTAAAATGCACATAATGCAAAAGATAAATAACAATACATGTAATCGTGGTTCTATACGTTATTATAGAAAAGCCTATTCCATTTCTTCTTTCCCTAAAGACGTATAAAGTGTGTAATTGACAATAGACCAAGAAATATTAAAAAGATGAAAAAAAAGAAGAAAATAAAAAGAAACAACAATTGGGCCCGTGCATCGCACGGGTGCATCATCTAGTAAGAAATATAAAATGAGAACATGTGATTTGCATAAGAAACCTAAAATCAAGTCAATTAATACATACAGCCTTCAAACCACGATCGATTCTGTATGGGGCCGAATTGAATGTAATTGATAAGGGCCGAGTACATCTCCCTCCACACCTATGCCTACGCGGCATCGATGGCACGACCCTCACTCACATTCCCAACAACGAAGGCGTAGCGCCAACTCGCGTATGTATCTAGGCCTTTGTGATAGATATCAGCGCAATGGTTTCTATCATTGGTCCCGTTCCGTTATCGAGGGACTTGTTGGATGCGTTTCGTATGGCCGGGCATGTAACCGGGTGATATTATGGATTTCGGTATTATTTGGTGCCTTCGACAGGAGTTAGAGAAGTGGAATAAATATTTTCAGGCTTCTTGGTATTGAGTTCATTGGCAGGCCGATACGGCTACGCATTGAGCTTAAGTTAGCTTGGTTGACCCTGAGTTGTACTGTTGAGGAATAGGTTGAGTATATCGTTATTGAGCTTTTTAGCGATCTGAGGAAAGCTATGAGCTATTTTTCCATGTTGTGACATTGTGATTTGTTATTTATGGGCACATGTGGTGCGGTTCCATCAAGAATTCATAGAGAAAGTCGAGCGGGAAGAGTAAATAAGTGTTGCTCGGTGTATAGAGCATTGGTTATAGTCTATCGGGTTATGTGTTTTGTGTCCTCTATTTTACCATGGGTGTAATGAATTGCGTTGGTTTCAGACATCAAATGTGCGTGGTTGTTGATTTTGAGCATAGTGGCTTGAGGTGCTTCAGGTGTAACGATGTTGGGATAGGACCGCGCATTATAGCGAGGTTGCGGGAGTTATGACCTTTCAGAGTAGATTCAGGAATTCTATTTCTATGATGTGAGACGTGGTATCAGCCTTGTGTTGTAATGTCATTGATGAGCTTGAGGTACAACTCTTTCGATTGAGTCATTTGACATGATTTGAGTGTGTTCAGGTCATTTCTTACTCGTGTGTGTATTATGCAAGATGTGGTTTAGACTTGTATTGAGGTATCATATCAGCAGAATAGTGTTAGATTCGAGGTGATCGACGGGTTTATTAATGAATACGGACATATTTGATCTCAGCTTGTTAGGAAGATAATATCGAGGTTTGACCCAAAAATCTGTTGTGACATCAATATAGGGAAGTGTTGGAATAAGGTTTTAGCTAAGAAGAGGTTCTCTGCCGGAAATCGGTTGCCGGGGACAACTGTTGTGAATAGAAGTTATGGTTCCAAGCATTTGGTTTAGGCGGTACATCATATGTTTTCACTCGAGGGTGCAAGGATGGGTTATAACAGCTAGTTCGGGCTTACACTGAGTACGAATGTGAATTTCTGATCGGGTGAATGATTTTTGGAAAGTGCAGTGAGGTTCTATGGTTTGGTCATGGATTAAATGGACTATGAAAGTTGGGCTGTATTGTGTTTATCGGTTCCATGCGAGATAGGGTGACGAGGGACCAACCCGGGTATATGATTGGCAAGATCATTCAACTACTGGATGGCTTCTAGAAAAACTCTCGATACGCTCGAGGACGAGCGTTTGTTTAAGTTGGGAAGAATGTAACGACCCGACCCATCGTTACGGGAGTTACCGCCCCTTTTTCTCAATTTTATACTTTAACATGTTAATTTATATGTGTTTGGAGAGTTAGAAGTAAATCGAATGGAATCTAGTTAGAAATGAGGCAATAAATCTCTTTATGCGAAGGATAGTTTGGAAAAGTCAACTAAATATTAATCGATGAGTTAGAAAGCTCGGAATAGATTTTTGTTTCGGGGGATGATTTATGACTTAGAAGAGCAATCGGAATCGAATTCGGAGGTCCGGTATAGATTTAGGCTTGAATTGGCTAAGGTTGAATTTTGGCGAATTCCGGACGGCAGGCGAGATTTTGATCGGGGGCTCGGAATGAAATTCCGAGAGTTGCAGTAGCTTTGTTAGGTGATTTTTGATATGTATGCAAAATTTCAGATCATTCGGAGGTGTTTAGGTCGGGTTTTAGATCAAATGTTAGTTTCGGAAGTTTTAGTGAAACTTAGGCTTGAATCCGTGAGAATTTGATGATTTTGATGTTTATAATGGTGTTTTTATGTTGCGAGCAAGTTTGAATGGAGTAATATCGTATATTTGTGCATTTGGTTGAGGTCCCGAGGGTCTCGGGGTGAATTCGGATGGCTAACGGGAAGTTTTGAACATGAATAGTGCAACAGAAAAATTACAGAAGATATTTGCTCTATGTGATCGCAGAGGGAGTCATGCGATCGCATAGAAGATTCTTGAGGGAGTGTGAGATTGTTCAATGCGATCGCGTAACTTAGGGTTGCGATCGCACAGTTTGAAATGTTGATGAAATGCGATCGCATGGTGACCGTTGCAATCGCATAAGACATTGTTTTGGGGCAGAAAATTCGTGATATGCGATCACACACTGAAGGAAGGAAAAATGGCCTGGAAATACCAGGCATTGTGATCGCATAGAAGGAAAAATGGCCTGGAAAATATTACTCTATGCGATCGCATAGGGGCATTGCGATCGCATAGAACAATGCGTTAGTGACAGAACAGTTAAGTTAAAATCAGATGCGAACCCTCATTATTTTATACCACTTTTACTTCGTCAAGGGAGGGTTTTGAGTGCTTTGAAGAGAGAAATAAATGGGTAATCACTGAAGGTAAGTTTCTTGACTCAAAAATATGATTTTATGCTAGAATCAACACCAAAATTTATGAAATTGGGTAAAATTTATGAAGAACTAGGGCCTATATTATGAAGACGAGTTTTGGGTTTTGAAAGGCCGTTCGAACTCCGATTTCGATTAATTTTATATGCACGGACTCGTGGAGAGACGAGGAACTCGTTGGTATGAATTTTGGATTTTTTAGAGAAGTGGACCCGAGAATCGGGTTTTACCAACTTCGTGTATTATTGCATTTTTCAAGTAATTTTGATTGGGTTTTGTTTCTTTGATCCCATATTTATGTAATTGCTGTGGTTTTTACTAGATTCGACGCACGAGGCGGCAAATTTGAAGGGAAAAGGTATCGCGGACGAGTCCACGGCCGGTTAGAGGTGAGTAGTTAGTGTCTATGGTAGCTTGAGGGTTTGAAACCCCGACTTAGCACATTGTGACGCTATTAGGGCGTGGCTCGCACCGCATGGAAGGTGAGTGATTGGTTATGACTAGGGATTAAGATTTGGTCCATCCCGAATATGAATAATATTATATTGGCGGCTGAAATGCATCCTGTGTCAAGTATATATGTTGGCTATAAGCCATGTTTGGGGCCTTGTGCCGACCTGTAGTATCCCTAGGGGATAGATATCTATGTGATAGCTTGATTTGTAAAATCATTGATCTTAGTCCTGGTTTAACATCACTGTTATGAAATGCTAAGTCACATGTTCTTGGAAAATTAAATAAAATTAAAGTATTTTTCATTGTTAATGAACTATAACCTGGAAATAAATAAATTGAACTATTGTGTGACTCATATGCATGTTGTGGACTGAGTATGGATCGGGCTGCACGCCACAGCGAATGATACGAATATTGCGCTTGGGCTGAAGGAGCCCCTCCGGAGTCTGTACACACCCTCAGTGAGCGCCGTCGATGTTAAACGGATCGGGCTATGCGCCGTAGCGGTCATGTGCATTGCATTGCATTTTTGTTTGTAGATTATCTATGCTAATTGTGATTTGCTATAGTTGTTAGTTCGTGGTAAGTATCAGACTATACTTTTAGCTTTTCTTTGTGGTATTCTGTGGATTTCCTGCTTTCAGCTATTTTATATACTTTTTACTCACTGAGTACTTAGTACTCACCCCTACTCCCTGCACCTTTGTGTGCAGATCCAGGTACACAGGAGAGTTAGATGAGTATTCCAGCTTATTTTTAGAGTATACTCGAGTTGCTGAGGTAGCTGCTAGCATTCGCAGGACCTAGCTTCTCTCTTTAATTCAGTTTATTATCTGTATACTTCCAGACTTGAGTATTTTGTCCAGTATTCCTATTACTATTTAGTTTTGTTTGGAGGCTCGAGACTCATGGCCCCAAATCTTTTGGGAGTGTTATTTTCGATGTTCGCACTTCTCAGTATTTAATTCTACTATTATTATTGGAGTACATTTATTGACTCTTATATTCTTCTTGAATTCGCCCTTTTGGGACTGGTTTTCTATTTGAAAACAGTTGTTGGTCTGGCTTGCCTAGCTTTAGGGTTGGGCGCCATCATGACCGGGTTTGGGTCGTGACAAGTCGGTGATGACGCTACCACCAACACCACCCCCGATACCGCACCAGATATAGAAGCTTCACCTTCCCCATCCGGGAACTTTGCGATCTTGCAAGACAAGGAAGCTTCGATGTTCACTGGAAAAGAAACACCCCCGGCGGTTAGAAAATTACCGAAAGAATGGTTGACAAGTACCCTGAGCGGCTTAGTAGAAAAACTACCACAGGGCCAACATTAAAGCAGTACCAACAATGAGTATCGCTACTATAATGGACGAGCAAGAGGAAGCACGAACAAACAACCAACCCGTCGAAACACAAACCCACAATGACACGCTAGCATCCGTTTTGAGAAAAATGGAAGAAATAGAGAGCGAAAATAAGGCTCTCCGCGACCAAATGAAAGATCATTAGGATAGGGTCGACAAGATCCCCGGAGCACCTAAACTACTACCTAAACGCGGCGTGGGAAGGTTCGTGGAACAACCATACTCCGAGGAAGCCGCCCCCTATTCCATCCCAAAGACTTTCAAGATGTCCCCCTTATTTGAGGGTGTATGATGGAACCACCGATCCCGAGGACCACCTCATCTATTATGTTACCGCCATGAAAAGTAACGACCTTTCAAAAGAGCAGGTACTATCTGTGCTGCTGAAGAAATTCGGCGAGATACTGACCGGAGGAGCCGTAACATGGTTCTCCCAACTGCCCGCCAAAGCAATTTCGACCTTAGAAGAAATGACAGACAAGTTCGTCACCGCAAACGCTGACGCTAAGAAGGCGGAGGCAAAGGTGAACGATATCTTCACCGTCAGGCAAACCACGGGTGTGGGCCTTAGGGAATTCCTCGCTAGATTTAACAGGGTGAGGATGAGCCTACCAAACGTGTCGGAAGGCATGGCGGTAGCTGCCTTCCAGAACGGACTCAGCAGGGACAGCTCTAGAGCAACTAAGAAGTTACTGAACCGGCTCATGAAGTATCCTCCCACAACTTAGGACGAGATCCACAATGCTTACCGCGCCAAGGTACAAGCGGACGAAGACGATCTCAACGGCGACGGTTAACAACTATACACTCACGTGAGATTTTGGCGAATTCCGATGGATAGGTGAGATTTTGCTCCGAGGGCCGAAATAAAATTCTGAGAGTTGCAGTACCTTTGTTAGGTGATTTTGGATATGTTTGCAAATTTTTAGATCATTCAGACATCGTTTTGTCGGGTTTTTTATCGAATGAGAGTTTCAGAAGTTTAAAGGAAACTTAGGCTTGAATACGTTGTAATTTGATGATTTCCATGTTAATGGACATGTTTTTATGATTGCAACAAGTTCGTATGATGTTTCGTTGTACGTTTGTGGTTTTGGTTGGGGTTCCGGGGGCATCGGGGTGATTTTGGAGGTTCAAACGGAACATTTTTAACTTGAAAGGAGATTAGTTTTTCTACTGTTATGTTGCAGACTTTTTGTTCAATGCGACCGCAAGAGTGCTGTTGCGATCGCATAGAAGGTTTGGGGAGGCTTTTCTAATTGTTCAGTGCGATCGCGGTCAAGGGAATGCAATCGCATAGGTGGTAAAAGTTGTTCTCTTCCATCGCAGGAGGTTCTATGCGATCGCGTAGTTGTAATGGACCTGGGCTCCCGAGGGGGCATTTGTGCAGTGCGATCGCGTAGTTTTGGTTTCGGAAGGAATGCGATTGCATAGTAGGGGTTGCATTCGCATAAGCCATTTTGGAGGCCTGGAAAAGTTGTTCAATGTGATCGCAAGTGAATTGATGCGATCGCATAGAGGAAATGTCTGGGCGGACAGAATTGTTTTAAGGGATTATTTGAGACGCGAACCCATCATTTTTCCTCCATTTTTGCACCACCTTTAGAGCTCTTTGATAGATTTGGACGGGGATTTCAGTGGGAAGTGATTGAAGGTAAGTCTCGTGGCCTAACTACATTATTTAATCGAAGAATTATCCATTAATTCTCTAAATTTCGATATAAATTGAAGAAGTTAGGACTTGGATTTTTGCTATGTAAATTTGGGATTTGGTGGCCCATTTGAACTCTGATTTTGTTAAATTTTATATGTACAGATTCATGGAGAGACGAGGATTCCGAAAATATGAATTTCGTAATTTTTTGAGAAGTGGGCCCGAGGCTCGTATTTTGCCAACTTCGTATTTTTGGGTGTTTTTCGAGTTCTTTTGATTGGGTTATGTTCCGTTAGCTTATTGTAACGTATTCCTTGTGGTTTTTGGTCAGATTCTACACTCGAGGAGGTCGATTTGCGAGGAAAGCGGAAGGCGAGCTTGGATTTATGGCCGGTTTGAGGTAAGTAATGGTTATGAATGATAAACTGAGGGTTTGAAATCCCATAATTGCACTATACGGTGCTATGTGAGATGAAACACGTGCTTCATGATGAGCGTGGTGATATTGTGGCTGGGGATTTGGACTTGGTCCCTCCCGATTGATGGTGTACTATACTTTTTTGACTCAGACTAAGCTTATGTTCGTATGTTTTGGGCTAGTTGCCATATTTGGGGCCTTGTGCCGATCTATAGAACCCTTAGGGGAGCCTGTTGAGCTAAATGACCACACTTTACCTGTTGAACATATACTCTCTATCGTATTCTTAATTGTAAAACATAATAAGAACCGGTATTAGCACAATGCACTCTAAATGAGAATATCTAGGGTCGAATACCCTGTTTTAACTGATTGGGCCCGAAAGGCCAAGTCTATATTGACTGAGAGGGGTCATGTGACGACCCAAAGGGTCATCACTTGTTTTATTAGTCATTTCGAGCTTCTGAGGTCCTGAAAACCTCATTTATAGTTGCCTCGATTTGCATGCGTAGTTCGGGCACGAAGATGAAAAATATTTTATGTTGAAATATGTGAAATATGTGAAAAATTTGAAGAATTTTGATATTAATATTGATATTATTGACTTTGGTCAACATTTTTTGTAAACGGACCCGGACCCGCGATTTGACGGTCTCGGAAAATCCGTAGAAAAATATGGAACTTGGGCGTATGCCCGGAATTGAAATCCGAGGTCTAGAACCCCGGTAAAAGAATTTTTCTGTTAAATTGTTTTCTGAAAATGTTTAAGGAAAATGAAACTGAAATTTGATTAAAAAGTAATGGTATCGGGCTCATATTTTGGTTCCGACGCCAGGTACAGGTCATATATGTTGGTTAAGTGCTTCCTGTAAAGTTTGGTTGAAAACGGATGTCGTTTGACATGTTTCGGCTTTAAATTGGAAATTTTGGGAGTTATGAAATTTTGAATAAAATATTGAGTTTTAAGGCTCAAATCATTGATTTTGATGTTATTTTGGCGATTTGATTGCGCGATCAAGTTCGTATGATGTTTTTAAGTCAGTGTACATATTTGGTTTGGAGCCCCGAGGGCTCGGGTGAACTATGGATAGGCCACGAGATCAATTTTTCATGTTAGAAAGTTGCTGTCACCACCTGGTTTGCAGAGTTCGCAAATGCGAACAAAAGTTCGCAAATGCGAACTTCCCAATATTCTGCCTGTGTTCGCAAATGCGAACAAAATTTCGCAAATGTGAAGTCGCAAATGCGAACTTCCCATATTTTGCCTGTGTTCGCAAATGCGAACAAAAGTTCGCAAATGCGAACTTCCCAGTTTTGTCTTGGCTTCGCAAATGCGAACAATAGTTCGCAAATGCGAACTTTCCATCCTTAGCTTATTTTTCAAACTCCAGAAATTGGTTGGGGTTCGCAATTGCGAACCCATGTTCGCAAATGCGAACACATAGACTTGTAAATCACGATTTCCAGCTTCATTTTCACATTTCACAACCCAAAAACACCCATTGGCGATTTTTCACGAACTTTCTCTTCTTCAAAACAGTTGTAAGTCACTTTTTACTTAATTCTTTCAATTCCTAACAACATTAATCATGTTTTTCAATAGAAATCAAAGGTTTTCATGGTAGAATTTCTTGTTTTTGGTAGAATATAGGGTTTTCATGAATTGGGAAATTGGACCTCGAATTGAGGTCCGATTTTGAAATAAATCATATACTTGAACTCGTGGGAGGATGGGTAACCGGATTTTGGT
Source organism: Nicotiana noctiflora (assembly GCA_032618575.1). NCBI lineage: Eukaryota > Viridiplantae > Streptophyta > Magnoliopsida > Solanales > Solanaceae > Nicotiana > Nicotiana noctiflora. The sequence goes on along the minus strand of JASVEL010011409.1, from coordinate 125,916 downwards.
CCGAACCCCGAGTTCCGACCATGTGGGCCCAAGGTCGAAATTCACTATTCCGGGCAGAATGTTGTAAAAGTTGAAATTGGCCTTATGAATTAGTTTGTTGAGTAGTATTGATGATATTAAATCAATTGTGTATAGATACGATTGGATTGGAGCCGAATTTGAAAGGAAAAGGCATTTCCACAGATTGAATTGTTCGTAAACTTTCGAGGTAAGTGTTTGTTCTATCCTAGCTTGAAGGAATAGGAATTTAGTTAAGGATAAATATTTGAATTATTATCAATTATTGGTTCAAAACCGGTAATATATATATATATTTATGAAATGGGATCGTGTGGCGCGCCGACCACTTATATGATAAGAAATGGGATCGTGTGGCACGCCGACCACAAAGTGATTTAAAAATCTTGGCATTGGCCATAGTTGTCGGTAGCCTATTGATATATTTGGGAGCGGGTGGTACACCTACCACAAGGAATAATTATTGATACAAATGGGATCGGGTGGTACGCCTACCACAAGATATAATTATTGATACAAATGGGATCGGGTGGTACGCCTACCACAAGATATAATTTATTGATACAATTGGGAGCGGGTGGTACGCCTACCATAAGATATAACTTACTGTTACAGTTGGGAGCGGATGGTACGCCTACCACGAGATATGAAAAGAAAAAGGAATTGAGACATGAAAGTAAGATTTAATTCTGTTGGCTAGATTACTCTGGATATTATGAGTTATTGGCTGTTATTTCAGAGCAGAGTATTTCTTATAAATTTTTTTGTACATATATATATATATATATATATTGCAACTGTACAGGTTTATGTAGGTGACTGGCCTTAGTCTCGTCACTATTTCGCTGGGATAGGCCCAGGCACTTACCAGCACATGAGGTCGGTTCTGCTGATACTACACTCTGCGCTCTTTTTGCGCAGATACAGGTTACGGACAGCAGCAGCGACGGTAGCGATTGTGGATATTCCGACTACGGAGACTACGAGGTAGCCTTGCAGGCGTCCGCAGGACCCGTTGTCTCTTCTGTCTATGTATTTCATTCTGTTATCTCATGTATTCGAGATAAACAGCTATTATTTCTTTCAGACAATTGTGTGTATTATTCTTAGAAGTTCGTGAGTGTTGTGACACCAGTCTTGGGTAGTGTATCATGTTTGAGTTTCTTTATCATATTTGATAAGATTGACTAAGTCTTCCGCTAAGTTTAATTATTCCGCTGTAATTTATATGTTTTATTTCTAAAGTTTTAATAAGAGTTTGGTAACTAATGGAAATGTAAGTAATATTTGGCTTGCCTAGCTTCCACTAGTAGGCGCCATCATGACTCCCGATGGTGGGAAATCCGGGTCGTGACAAGTTGGTATCAGAGCTCTAGGTTGCACAGGTCTCACAACTCACGAACAACCTTGGTAGAGTATGAGGGATCGGTATAGAGACGTCTGTATTTATCCCCAGAGGCTATAGAGTTAGGAAAATCTTCCCTTTATTCTTTCCTGTCGTGCGACTTTGATTTTTCAAATGTTAATTGAATTTCTACTCTGTTCTTCCGCAGATGGTAAGGACACGTGCATCCTCATCTACTGACCAGCAGCCCGAGGTCCCAGCAGCGGCAGCTTCCGCTAGGGGTAGAGGCCGAGGTCGAGGTCGTCCTAGAGGACAAGGTAGGGGCAGAGCTCAGCCCCGAGCAGTGGCCCAAGTGGCAGAACCTCAGGTCCATATCGAGGAGGAGGTTCCAGTCCCAGCAGCTCCTGTAGGCCCAGCTCAGGTCCCAGGAGGGATTATGTTTTCACCTGATCTTCAGGATGCTTTGGTCCGGATAGCAGGTTTTATGGACAATATTACTAGAGCGGGTTTATTACCAGTAGCACCAGCCACTTCTCAGGCTGGAGGAGGTAATCAGACTCCTGCTACGCGCACTCCGGAGCCAGTAATTCCCCAGGCTCAGGTTCCTGTGATTCAGCCAGTTGAGGCAGCTCAGCCTGTTATTGTGACTCAGGCTAATGATGCTACCGCTATGTCCGCTGATGCGTTATGGAGATTGGACGGGTTTACCAAGTTGTTCACTACCACATTCAGTGGCACTCCTTCAGAGGATCCACAGGATTTCCTATATAGCTGCCACGAGGTTCTCCGTACTATGGGCATTGTAGAGACTAATGGTGTGGACTTTGCTACTTTTCGATTATCTGGTTCTGCCAAGACTTGGTGGAGGGATTATTGTCTATCCAGGCCAGCGGGATCATCATCTTTGACTTGGGGGCAATTTGCAGAACTGTTCTTGGAAAAGTTCCTTCCAGCAACTCAGCGGGAGGCTCTGCGCAGGCAATTTAAGCATCTTCATCAGGGTTCTATGTCTGTCACACAGTACAAAACTAGGTTCGTGGACCTGGCTCGTCATGCCATTATTATACTTCCCACAAATCGGGAAAGGGTGCGAAGGTTTATTGATGGCTTGAATCAGCCAATTCGACTACAGATGGCTTTGGGGGCAGGAACTGAAATCATTTTTCAGGAGGCGGCTAATGCAGCCCGTCGGATCGAGATGGCTCTATCACAGGGAGCAAGACATGGATCAGATAAGAGATCTCGTAATTCAGGTAGATTCAGTGGTACCTTGTCTGGAGGTAGAGATTCTCATAATAGAGGCCATCCTCCTAGGCCTTATCAGTCAACTCTTCAGGTTTCTCACGATGCTTCCGGTGATCGTAATTCTCAGCCACGCTACTCTGATCAGCAGCCTATCAGTGCACCACCACTTCGCTATTTTCAGCAGCCGAGGGCTTATTTTACGTGCGGTGATCTTGGGCACATTGCAAAGTATTGCCCTCGAGCTTCTGACAGATCTCAGCCGCAGGGTTCTCGTGCCATGATTCAGGCCCCAGTTCCCCCACAGCCTGCCCAGCCGGCTAGAGGCGGAGGTAGAGGACATAGAGGTGGAGGTAGAGGTCATAGAGGTGGAGCTCAGACCGATAGAGGTAGAGACCAGCCAGCAGCTGATCGTCCTAGAGATACTGCTCAGGGTGGTGGGGCACAGCCCCGATGTTATGCACTTCCCGCCGGACCAGAGGCTGAGTCTTCTGATGCCGTCATTACAGGTATTATTTTTGTTTGTGATAGAAAATCATCAACATTATTTGACCCAGGGTCTACATATTCGTACGTGTCTTCCTATTTTGCACCATACTTAATTCAGCCTAGTGATCCACTGGGTGTTCCTGTTCATGTGTCTACGCCAGTAGGCAATTCTATTGTGGTTGATCGAGTTCATCGGTCATGTATTATAGTAATTGAGGGTCTCGAGACCCGTGCTTATTTATTACTCCTAAATATGGTGGACTTTGATATTATACTAGGCATGGACTGGCTATCTCCATATCATGCTATTTTAGATTGCCATGCCAAGACTGTGACTTTAGCTCTGCCGAATTTGCCTCGTATAGAGTGGAGAGGAATTTCAGGTCATACTAGTCGCAATGTTATTTCTTATGTTAAGGCTCAGCGTATGGTTGGAAAGGGATGCTTGGCTTATTTGGCCTATGTCCGTGATTCCAGTGCTGAGGTTCCTTCTATTGACTTTGTGCCCGTGGTTCGCAAATTTCCTGAAGTATTTCCTTCAGACTTGCCAGGTATGCCGCCCGATAGGGACATTGATTTTTGCATTGACTTGGCTCCAGGCACTCAGTCCATTTCCATTCCCCCATATCGTATGGCTCCGCCGGAGTTAAAAGAATTGAAGGAACAGTTGCAGGATTTACTTGAAAAGGGTTTCATTAGACCTAGTGTTTCGCCGTGGGGTGCACCAGTATTATTTGTAAAGAAGAAAGATGGTTCGATGAGAATGTGCATTGACTATCGACAGTTAAACAAGGTGACTATCAAAAATAAATATCCACTTCCGCGAATTGATGATTTATTTGACCAAGCTTCAGGGTGCCAAGGTATTTTCAAAGATAGATTTGAGATCTGGCTATCATCAGCTGAAGATTAGGGCATCTGATGTCCCTAAGACAGCGTTCCGCACTCGGTATGGACATTATGAATTTCCGGTCATGTCTTTTGGGTTGACAAATGCTCCAGCAGCTTTTATGGAATTAATGAATCGGGTGTTCCGGCCTTATTTAGACTTGTTTGTAATAGTCTTCATTGATGACATATTAATATATTCCCGCAGGTCAGGAGGAGCATGCGCAACATCTCAGAGTGGCCTTGCAAACTCTAAGAGATAGCCAACTATATGCAAAATTTTCAAAATGTGAATTTTGGCTAAGTTCAGTTGCATTTCTAGGTCATATTGTGATGGCATCAAGTATTCAGGTTGATCCAAAGAAGATTGAGGCAGTCAAGAACTGGGCTAGACCGACATCAGCCATAGAGATTCAGAGTTTGTTGGGATTAGCGGGTTATTATCGCCGATTCGTAGAGGGTTTTTCATCTATTGCAACCCCACTGACCAGATTGACACAGAAAGGTGTTCAATTTGAATGGTCCGCTGGATGTGAGGCGAGCTTTCAAAAGCTCAAGATGGCTTTGACCACAACACCGGTATTGGGTTTACCCACAGGTATGGGACCTTATACTGTTTATTGTGATGCTTCCCGTATTGGGCTTGGTGCAGTGTTAATGCGGGATGGCAAGGTTATTGCCTATGCTTCGAGGCAGTTGAAGATTCATGAAAAGAACTATCCAGTGCATGATCTAGAATTGGCGGCGATTATTCACGCATTGAAGATCTGGAGGCATTATTTGTATGGGGTAGCATGTGAAGTATACACCGATCATAAGAGTCTTCAGTATTTGTTTAAGCAGAAAGAGTTGAATTTGAGGCAGAGAAGGTGGCTAGAATTGCTAAAAGATTATGATGTCACCATTTTATATCATCCGGGAAAAGCAAACGTGGTGGCCGGCGCTTTGAGTAGGAAGTCAGCCAATATGGGCAGTCTTGCTTATATTCCAGTCAATCAGAGACCACTTGCTTTGGATGTTCAGTCCTTGGCCAACCGATTTGTGAGGTTGGATATTTCTGATCCTAGTCGAGTATTAGCTTGCACGATTGCTCGCTCTTCATTATTGGAGCGTATCGGCGATCAACAATATTATGATTCTTATTTATGTGACCTTAGAGATACGGTTCAGCGAAGAGGTGCTAAACAGGTCACCTTAGATGCTGATGGGATCCTAAGGATGCAAGGGCGCATTTGTGTGCCAAATGTTGATGGGCTTAGAGAATTGATTCTAGAAGAAGCTCACAGTTCGCGGTATTCTATTCATCCAGGCGCAGCGAAAATGTATCAAGATTTGCGTCAACATTATTGGTGGCGCAGAATGAAAAAGGATATTGTGGCATATGTGGCACGGTGCCTTAATTGTCAGCAGGTTAAGTATGAACATCAGAGACCTGGCGGTTTATTTCAGAGAATTGAACTTCCTGAATGGAAGTGGGAGCGAATCACGATGGATTTCGTTTCGAGACTTCCGAAGACTCAGAAGAAGTTTGATGCTGTTTGGGTGATTGTTGATAGGCTGACCAAGTTAGCTCATTTTGTCCCTATTGCCACTACCTATTCATCCGAGAGGTTAGCTGAGATTTATATCAGGGAGATCGTTCGCCTTCATGGTGTGCCAATCTCTATCATTTTAGATCGAGGTGCACAGTTTACCTCACATTTCTAGAAGGCGGTTCAACGAGAGTTGGGCACGCAAGTTCAGCTAAGTACAACCTTTCATCCCCAGACGGATGGTCAGTCCGAGAGGACTATTCAGATATTGGAAGATATGCTACGGGCGTGTGTTATTGATTTTGGAGGTTCGTGGGATCAATTCCTGCCGTTGGCAGAGTTTGCTTATAATAATAGTTATCAATCGAGCATCCGGATGGCTCCTTATGAAGCATTGTATGGTAGGCGGTGTCGTTCTCCGGTTGGATGGTTTGAACCGGGAGAAGCTCGGTTATTGGGTACGGATTTAGTTCAGGAGGCCTTAGATAAAGTCAAGATTATTCAAGAAAGGCTTCGCACAGGCTCAGTCTAGACAAAAGAGCTATGTAGATCGCAAGGTTCGAGATATAGCTTTCATGATTGGTGAGCGAGTATTGCTACGAGTGTCGCCTATGAAGGGCGTGATGAGATTTGGAAAGAAGGGCAAACTTAGCCCTAGGTTTATTGGCCCATTCGAGATTCTTGATCGTGTGGGAGAGGTGGCATATAAACTTGCCTTGCCACCTAGCTTATCAGTTGTACATCCAGTGTTTCATGTGTCCATGCTTCGAAAATATCATGGCGATCCGTCGCACGTGTTAGATTTCAGCACTGTCCAATTGAACAAAGATCTATCCTACAAGGAGGAGCCGGTGGCTATTCTAGACCGGCAGGTTCGACAGTTGAGGTCGAAGAGTTATCCTTCCGTACGTGTTCAGTGGAGAGGTCGGCCTCCTGAGGCATCGACCTGGGAGTCCGAGTTGGATATGCGGAGCCGCTACCCACATTTGTTCCCCGACTCAGGTACTTCTTTCTTTTGTCCGTTCGAGGACGAACGATTATTTTAGAGGTGGAGAATGTGACGACCCAAAGGGTCATCACTTGTTTTATTAATCATTTCGAGCTTCTAAGGTCCTGAAAACCTCATTTATAGTTGCCTCGATTTACGTACACAGTTCGGGCGCGAAGTTGAAAATTTTTTATGTTGAAATATGTGAAATATGTGAAAAATTTGAAGAATTTTGATATTAATATTGATATGGTTGACTTTGGTCAACATTTTTGGTAAACGGACCCGGACCCGCGATTTGACGGTCTCAGAAAATCCGTAGAAAAATATGGAACTTGGGCGTATGCTCGGAATTGAAATCCGAGGTCTAGAACCCCGGTAAAAGAATTTTTCTGTTAAATTGTTTTCTGAAATTGTTTAAGGAAAATAAAACTGAAATTTGATTAAAAAGTAATGGTATCGGGCTCGTATTTTGGTTCCGACGCCCGGTACAGGTCATATATATTGGTTAAGCGCTTCCTGTAAAGTTTGGTTGAAAACGGACGTCGTTTGACATGTTTCGGCTTTAAATTGGAAATTTTGGGAGTTATGAAATTTTGAATAAAATATTGAGTTTTAAGGCTCAAATCATTGATTTTGATGTTATTTTGGCGATTTGATTGCGCGATCAAGTTCGTATGATGTTTTTAAGTCAGTGTGCATATTTGGTTTGGAGCCCCGAGGGCTCGGGTGAACTTTGGATAGGCCACGAGATCAATTTTTCATGTTAGAAAGTTGCTGTCAGCACCTGGTCTGCAGAGTTCGCAAATGCGAACAAAAGTTTGCAAATGCGAACTTCCCAATATTCTGCCTGTGTTCGCAAATGCGAACAAAATTTCGCAAATGCGAACTTCCCATATTTTTCCTGTGTTCGCAAATGCGAACAAAAGTTCGCGAATGCGAACTTTCCATCCTTAGCTTATTTTTCAAACTCCATAAATTGGTTGGGGTTCGCAATTGCGAACCCATGTTCGCAAATGCGAACACAGAGACCTGTAAATCACGATTTCCAGCTTCATTTTCACATTTCACAACCCAAAACACCCATTGGCGATTTTTCACGAACTCCCTCTTCTTCAAAACAGTTGTAAGTCACTTTTTACTTAATTCTTTCAATTCCTAAGAACATTAATCATGTTTTTCAATAGAAATCAAAGGTTTTCATGGTAGAATTTCTTATTTTTGGTAGAATATAGGGTTTTTCATGAATTGGGAAATTGGACCTCGAATTGAGGTCCGATTTTGAAACAAATCATATACTTGAACTCGTGGGAGGATGGGTAACCGGATTTTGGTCCGAACCCCGAGTTCCGACCATGTGGGCCCAAGGTCGAAATTCACTATTCCGGGCAGAATGTTGTAAAAGTTGAAATTGGCCTTATGAATTAGTTTGTTGAGTAGTATTGATGATATTAAATCAATTGTGTATAGATACGATTGGATTGGAGCCGAATTTGAAAGGAAAAGGCATTTCCATGGATTGAATTGTTCGTAAACTTTCGAGGTAAGTGTTTGTTCTATCCTAGTTTGAAGGAATACAAATTTAGTTGTGTATGAATTATTGATTAAGAGTTACTTGGTTCAAAACCGGTAATATATATATATATATATATATATATATATCGTGTGGCGCGCCGACCACTTATATGATAGGAAATGGGATCGTGTGGCACGCCGACCACAAAGTGATTTAAAAATCTTGGCATTGGCCATAGTTGCCCGTAGCCTATTGATATATTTGGGAGCGGGTGGTACACCTACCACAAGGAATAATTATTGATACAAATGGGATCGGGTGGTACGCCTACCACAAGATATAATTATTGATACAAATGGGATCGGGTGGTACGCCTACCACAAGATATAATTTATTGATACAATTGGGAGCGGGTGGTACGCCTACCACAAGATATAACTTACTGTTACAGTTGGGAGCGGGTGGTACGCCTACCACGAGATATGAAAAGAAAAAGGAATTGAGACATGAAAGTAAGATTTAATTCTGTTGGCTAGATTACTCTGGATATTATGAGTTATTGGCTGTTATTTCAGAGCAGAGTATTTCTTATAAATTTTTTTGTACATATATATATATTGCAACTGTACAGGTTTATGTGGGTGACTGGCCTTAGTCTCGTCACTATTTCGCTGGGATAGGCCAGGCACTTACTAGCACATGGGGTCGGTTGTGCTGATACTACACTCTGCGCTCTTTTTGCGCAGATACAGGTTACGGACAGCAGCAGCGATAGTAGCGATTGTGGATATTCCGACTACTGAGACTACGAGGTAGCCTTGCAGGCGTCCGCAGGACCCGTTGTCTCTTCTATCTATGTATTTCATTCTGTTATCTCATGTATTCGAGATAAACAGCTATTATTTCTTTCAGACAATTGTGTGTATTATTCTTAGAAGTTCGTGAGTGTTGTGACACCAGTCTTGGGTAGTGTATCACGTTTGAGTTTCTTTATCATATTTGATAAGATTGACTAAGTCTTCCACTAAGTTTAATTATTCCGCTGTAATTTATATGTTTTATTTCTAAAGTTTTAATAAGAGTTTGGTAACTAATGGAAATGTAAGTAATATTTGGCTTGCCTAGCTTCCATTAGTAGGCGCCATCATGACTTCCGATGGTGGAAAATCCGGGTCGTGACAGGTCAAGGACCCCATAGTGATGTATTTGATATATACCGGATCGGGCTGCATGTCGCAGTAGTATATACATATACATGTATTAGATCGGACTACACGCCGCAGTATTATATATATGGATCGGACTGAGGCCGTAGTGTATATATATATATATATATATATATATATATATATATATATATATATATATATATATATATATATATATATATATGGATCGGACTGCACGCCACAATATTATAGTGCTTGGGCTGAAGGAGCCCCTCCGGAGTCTGCACACACCTTAGTGAGCGCAGTTACTATTATATTGGATTGGGCTGCACGCCGTAGCATTATATATATTATATTATATCGGGTTGCACACCGCAACACTATATATATTATATTGGATCGGATTGTACGTCGCAGCAATATTAGTAAGGATTGGGCTGTGCGCCGCAATAGTGTTGGATAACTGTTGGACTGTAGGAGACTGGTACTAAACTTTCCCCTTTTAGAAATGTTCCTACCTGTACTGTTATTTATAAAACTACATTGTGATCTTACAGGTTTTCTTTCCTTCAGTTATTATTTATTTTTATTACTCGTTGAGTTGGAGTACTCACTCTACTCCCTGCACCTTATGTGCAGATACAAGGATCCAGGAGACTAATTGATATCTTGCTGTTGCATCAGTTTAGTCGCGGAGTTATCGAGGTAGCTTCCGGCGTCAGCAAGACCCGATCTTTTCTTTTGTTATTCTTTTACTTCTGAATTAGACTTGACATGTATAGGATATTATTCCATTGTATTTAGAGGCTCATACTCGTTACGCCATATCCTTATGGGTTGTTATTTTTGATATTTTGTTTTCTACACTTACTTTATCATTATGAAAACATGAGATTTTACTTAAATTGGAAACTTTGAGTTAATAATGGAAATGGAAATGTGAAATGGTCGGGCTTGCCTAACAAGGTGTTGGGCGCCCATCACAACCGGGGTTGGGTCGTGACAAGATGGTATCAGAGCCTAGGTTATTAGGTCTCGCGAGTCATGAGCCAGTTTAGTAGAGTCTCACGGATCGGTACGAAAATGTCTTTACTTATCCTCGGGAGGCTACAAAACCTTTAGGAACACTTCAAATTCTTGAAATTCTTGTCGTGCGACTTTGTTGATCCGAAACTAAACTTCTGTATTTTATTCTCTCGCAGATGGTGAGAACTCATGCTACTGGACGTGATAGATGACCACCATTGCTACCTGCTAGAGGCCGTGGATGCGGCCGTGGTCGTGGTAGGGGTAAAGCAGCTGGGGAAGTACCAGTTGACCCACCAGTTGCTCCCATTCAGGATCAGCCTCCAATTGCATAGGTTCCAGCAGCACTTGCTCAGGCACCAGCTGTGCCTATTATGATTGCGGGTATTCAGGAGGCCCTAGCTCAGATTTTGACGGTTTGCACTAGCCTGGCTCAGGCAGTCTCGGCCACTACTACCACGGCTACATCTCAAACCGGGGGTGGTCATCAAACCCTCGCAACTCGCACTCTAGAGCAGGTGGTGCAGGGTCTACAGACACTAGAGGCGCCACCAATTCAGTAGGTTACCCCAGTCCATCCAGTGGCCCCAGCTCAGCCGATTATTCTGGTTTAGGGTGATAGGGTCTCAGTGATGCCAAACGATGAGCAGCGTCATCTTGAGAGGTTTAGTAGGCTTTCACCTACTACTTTCAGTGGCATTACACGCGGGGACGCCCAGGGTTTTCTCAACAAGTGTCGACGTATGCTCCGTACATCAGGGATCCTCAAGTCGAGTGGGGTATCATTTACTACTTTTTAGTTCCAAGGAGCAGCCTTCATATGGTGGGAGGCATATGAGTGTCGTAAATCGGCAGCTGCGATACCATTGACATGGTAGGAGTTCTCCACTATCTTTTTGGAGAAGTGGATACTACGGTCTTAAAGAGAGGAGCTACGTAGGTAGTTTGAGTGGCTCCGTCAGGGGGATATGTCTGTGACGGAGTATGAGGTGAGATTCTCAGAGTTAGCTCGATATGCCCCATGGATGGTTCCTACTGATCAGGAGAGGATCAGGCGAATTTGTGGACAGACTTATTTATCATATTCATATTTTGATGACTCGAGAGAGGGTCATGAGTCATCCCTTCGAGGATGCAGTGGATATTGCTCGCGACGTTGAGATAGATCATCGTCGGGAGCGTGAGGAGAGGGAGGCCAAGAGGTCTCGAGGATCAGGTAGCTTCGGTGGTGCTCAGTCTAGAGGCCAGGGTCAGCAAAGTAGAGGTCGTTCTTTTTGGCCTCCACAGCCAGCTCGCTTAGAGTACTATAGGTCATCGTCCAGCCGAGGTTATCAAGGCTCTCATCAGAGTCAGCCATCTAGTGCCCTTCCAGCGCAGAGTTCATCTCAGGATCCATTTGCTTATCAGCTAGCCACTCTGGCACGAGGGGTTCCCTTCAGTTCCAGCCCCCAGCACCCGGGAGTTTCTATGAGTGTGGGGAGTTCGGGCATATTCGGAGGGGATGTCCCCACCGTGCATCCAGTTCATCTCAACAGAGGGGTCAGCCCTCATCTTCATCAGCACACGCCCCGCCAACTAGGGGTGAGTGTTAGGCATCTAGGGGTCGCTCTCAAGGCGGAGGCTGATCAGGTGGTCAGGCTCGTTTCTATGCTCTTCAGGGCCGTTCAGACGCGGTTGTTTCGGATGCTGTTATTACATGTATTATTTCAATCTGCCATAGGGATGCCTTAGTTTTGTTTGATCGTGGTTCCACTTATTCCTATGTATATTCATACTTTGCTCATCATTTGGGTACGACCCGAGGGTGTCTTACATTGTCCGTGCATGTATCTACCCCGGTAGGTGATACTATTATTGTGGACTATATGTATCGGTCCTGTCTTGTTCCTATTGGGGGTCTGGAGACCCTAGTAGACTTGGTGCTATTTAGCATAGTTGATTTTGATATTATTTTGGGCATGAATTGGCTATCTCCGTGCCACACTATTCAATGTTATTTTTAAAAAGGAATCGATGACGAAATATGTAATATGAAATATCGGAGGTAATAATATGAAATTAAGGAGATGAAATACCTTCTTGCAATTCTTTTTTGCTTTTTAGCCTTTTCTTGTCTATATTGTCATAAATAGTATAGTTGCTTCCATGTGATCAGCAGGCCACGAGTTCAAACCGTAGAAATAGCCTATGACAAAAATGCGAAATAGTCTAAATACAATAGACCCTTATAGTCCGACCTTGCCTCTAGCGCAAACTTAATGCACCGAGCTGCATTTTTCCTTTACTTGTTTACACCGATTAACTAAAATTGTTTGTGCGACACAAATGCTTATTCTCGGTGCAAATCTAGAACTTCTACCATTTTATTCCTCGTTAACAAAATAAGTAGAAATGAGATTTAAAATATTAATAATTTAAACAATAAAATATTTGTATAAAAATTATCATTAATTTTAAAGTATTAAATATTATTACTTTTTACCTAGTTTAATAAGAAAATATTTAATACTAAAATTTTAGTTAATTTCAAAGTCCTTATTAGGACAATAAATTAATTTATAATTTTGTCCAATGTAAAATCTATTTTTAAAAAGTAAAAAGGTAGAGCGATATTTAGCTAAGGGAGTTTATGCTTTAATATAGTAATATAGATAGACGGAGAGAGAGATTATCATGGAAAAGGAATCTAAGGTTCAGTAAGAAAAAAACGTAAATTGTAATTTTTTTTTTAAAAAAAGGAGATAACTGTAATACGCGAAGAATCTTTTTCTAGAGCATACAACTAAACTATTTGAAATTTCAAATAGTTTAGTTCTATGCTCTAGATACTTGACATGAGCCTATATGAAATCCCACTATATAAAAATAATGAGAATAGAGTGGATTTAACATAAGATATTAGGGATATTTGATAAAAAAGAAGTACAATTGTAAATGCTCTTATTTGGTCGTTGCTATGATTATGATTGATAAGCTATTCGGTAATCATAAGTATTTTAATTTGTAAGAACCATATACTCCTAAATTTTATTCATAATTTCAGATAGTTATTTTTGTTATCAATCAAGAGCTGGGTTGACAAAAAGAGAAGATCGAGTTATACATTTGACTGATTGGCGAAAAATAATTACATATGATTACCAATAAACAAAAAATATACATATATATTTCATATTTTTATACGTACATTAAAAAATATATTCGTCTGCTGTTATTTTTTTTAGAGTAGCTATACCGAGGAGCTTTTCAAAAAGAGAATCCCTAGGATGGGCTGAGCACCAAAAAGTGTGAGAAGTTAAAAAATAATCAGATTTATAAGCGATCATTCAATAATATTTAAAATTTTAAAAATAATTAAAATTTAGCCACTTTTCATAATTTCATATAAAGATAAATTTGAACGAAATTACTGTTCAAAATTCAAAAAATACTCCAGCATAATATACTGGAATTCCAACATAAATATACTGGACTTCCAACATAAATATATTGGACTTCTAGCATAGTATATTGGAGTTCCAGTAATATACTAGAAGTTCATGCACATGTGCTCCAATCTCCAGTATAATGTAATGACCCGACCTGTCGTCTCATGAGTTACCGCTCTGTTTTTTTTTCATTTTCAACTTCTTTATGGTTCATTATCCGTATCTTATGCGATCTAGTGGTTTGGAGTGGTTTTGATAAGAAATGAGACACTTAGTCTCTTTTAAGAAGGCATAAGTTGGAAAAGTCAATCGAGCATTGACTTATGAGTTAGAGGAATCAGATATGAATTTCGATGATTCGGTTAGCTCCGGGAGATGATTTGGGACTTAGGAATGTATCCGGAATATTTTTGTGATAACCGGTGTAGAATTAGGCTTGAATTGACGAAGTTAGTATTTTGGCAAATTTCGGTTGATAGGTGAGATTTTGATCCGGGTGTTAGAATGAAATTCCGAGAGTTGATGTACCTTTATTGTGCCATTTGGGATATGTGTGCAAAATTTCAGGTCATTCGGACATCGTTTGGTCCGGGTTTTGATCAAATGTATGTTTAAGAAGTTTTTGGAAAACTTAGGCTTGAATTCGATGTGAATTGATGGTTTTGATGTCGTTTGAGGTGTTTTGTTGATTGGAAAAAGTTTGAATGATGTAATGAATTATGTTGGCATATTTGGTTAGAGTTCGGAGGGGCTCGGGTGAGTTTCGGAATGGTTACAGGCCATTTTTAGGCTAATTTTAACTTGCTGGATTTTGACAGCAAAGTTCAAAAATATTAATGCAAGGAGCATAATGTAAAAGCTTATATCTAGCAATATATAAGGAATATGAACATTCACAAAACATGAAAGTTGTAGCTCTTGCATTCTAGTTTTCAGAAAATAAAACCATTCATCATTTGGATATTTGTATATAAAGTTATGATCGATTGAATAAGGGTTGATAAAGTTGTTTTGAAATTTCCCAGAAATTTCTGATGCGAGGATGGTCGTTTGAAAGCTTATATTTCAAAATATATATAGAATCACAAAATATGCAAAACATGAAAACTGTAGAACGTCGATTGTAGTGTCCAGAAAGTTAAACTATGGGTCATTCGGACCTATGTACAGAAAGTTATAGTGGATTGAATATGACTAGTAAAGCTGTTTTTGGTGAACCTTTAGTGACGCAAATGGACATTTAGTGACGACAATGGACTTTTAGTGACGGGCGGACAGAAACTTAAGGACCAAAAATGCCCATTTCTTTATTTTCGTTTTGGGGTTTTTGTAGCTCGGTTCTTGGGCGATTTTGAGGTCTTTTTCACGATTTCAATTCAGGTAAGTTTTCTTTATCATAAATCCTTTATAGATCATGATTCCATACTCATTTACATCATGAATCCACGAATTTATGCGAGAAAAATCAAAATTTTGAAAAATCCTCCAAAAAATAAAAATTTTAGATTTGGAGGTCGAGTTGTCATCGGAATTCGTTAATTTTTATATGGTTGAACTCGTATCGGAATGGGTTGTCGGATTTTATGAGTTTCGTCGGATTCTGAGACGTGGGCCCCACGGGCAATTTTTAGCTAAATTTCGAATTTTATTTTAAAAAAATGTGTAAATTCATATGGAATTAATTCGTACGATTTATATTGAGTATATTGAATTATTATGACTAGATTTGAAGCTTTAAATGAATTCGCGAGGCAAAGGCTTGTTGGAATTTTGAATTGGTTGCAAAACGAGGTAAGTGTTTGGTCTACCCTAGCTTGAGGGAATAAGAGTTGAGTATAATTGCTACTTGTTATGTGTTGTGTCCGGCGTATAGGCATGGTGACGAGTATCTATACATTGGGGGTCGAGCATGATCGTGAGTCCTAAATTGCTAAATTGTCGTATTCTTATTTGATGCTTTATGAGAACATGTTTAAAGATTATTGGTTTCATACCGGTAATATATATGTTGTTGATTAAATATTATTGGTCTCATACCGGTAATATATATGTTGTTGATTAAATATTATTGGTTTCACACAGGTAATAATATATATATTGTTGATTAAATATTATTGGTCTCATACCGGTAATATATATGTTGTTGATTTAATATTATTGGTTTCACACCGGTAATAATATATATATATTGTTGATTAAAGATTATTGGTCTCATACCGGTAATATATATGTTGTTGATTAAATATTATTGGTTTCACACCGGTAATAATATATATATTGTTTATTAAAGATTATTGGTTCCATACCGGTAGTATATATGTTGTTGATTAAAGATTATTGGTTTAATACCGGTAATATATATATATATATATATATATATATATATATATATCAGAGATTATTGGCTTATTGCCGGTAATATATATTAAAGAATTGGGATCGTGTGGCGCGCCGACCACTTATATATTAAAGAATTGGGATCGTGTGGCACGCCGACCACAAAGTGATTTGAATCTTGGCATTGGCCATAGTTGCCGGTAGCCTATTGATACATTTGGGAGCGGGTGGTACGCCTACCACAAGATATGAAAAGCCTGTTGATACATTTGGGAGCGGGTGGTACGCCTACCGCAAGATATGAAAAGCCTATTGTTACGTTTGGGAGCGGGTGGTACGCCTACCACAAGATATGAAATGAAAAATGAATTGAGACATGAAAGTAAGATTTGTTCCGTTGATCAGATTACTCCGGATATTGTGAGTTGTTGACTATTATTTCAGAGCAGATTCTTTCCTTATAAACGTTCGATAACGTTTTACGTTGTTGTGTATATATATATATATATAGTTCAATACTTCGAGCTTCAATAATTGTACTTTAATTGAAAAGGGTATTTTCTTTATCAAATGATTACTAAAAATAACTTTCATATTTTCTTGTTGATTTACTAATTGGGATGGAAGTTGTTCTATGCTTTATGTTAAGTAAGTGAGGCTCGTCGAACATTCTTAATTGTATTGGGTCATGGACCCTGTGAAATGAGCAACAAGAGAATATTGATGTGCAATGTGAAATAGAAATATGTTGGCACAAGGTGCCGGGGAAAATATTATAATTTTATTTAATTGCACGTGAGTTGTCCGTGCGGTTGTGATATAAATATGGGCACGAGATGCCGTAAAATATGAAAGTGGGTCGACCTATATTATTATGATTTTGAAATGAGGCGTCACAAGGTGACCTTTACTCAAAAGAATTATATTCGAAAGATACTTATTTGAAGGAAATATATTCGAAACATATTTATTGGAAGCATATTATCCTAGAGATTATTACTTGGAGGATTTATAGGCAAAAATATTTATCCTTGAAAGACTCGATTAACTGATTGCACTTGTATTTATTATTTGATGAGAAACATTTGTGGTGTTCTTGTTGCCAACTATTTATATCTCTGGTAGATCATTGTTGCCAGCTATTTATATCTCCGGTAGATCATTGATGCCATTATTGTTATTTGTTTCCTATTATTTTGTACGCTATAAACTGCACAGGTTTATGTGAGTGTCTGGTCCTAGCTTCGTCACTACTTCGCCGGGGTAGGCTAGACACTTACCAGCACATGGGGTCGGTTGTGCTGATACTACACTTCTGTACATTTTTGTGTACAGATCTAGGTATTTGATCGATGGTAGCTATTCGTTGCGGTGGAGACTCAAGGTAAACCTGCTATAGCGTTCGCAGTCCTCACAGTCACCTTCAATTGTACTTATTTCCATTTGTTCCCTTTGTTTCGGAACAGTGATGTAATTATATTGTATAACTACTTTTAGAAAGGCTTGTGACTTGTACTACCGGTTTTGGGAATAGTAAATCGTTAGAGAAATTTAGTTGAAGTTAATAAGTATCAATGTTATTTCAATTTATGTTAGGCTTACTTAGTTTGAAGACTAGGTGCCATCACGACTCCTTCGGAGGGATTTTTGGGTCGTGACAAGTTGGTATCAGAGCTCTAGGTTCATAGGTGCTACAAGTCATAAGCGAGTTCAGTAGAGTCTTGTAGATCGGTACGGAGACGTCTGTACTTATCTTCGAGAGGCTATAGAGCTACTAGGAAAAATTCCCACTTCATTCATTCCTTATCGTGCGATATTTATTCAGCTTGAAGCATATATCTTAGGTTCTTTTTCATCCACTCATGTATGGAATTGCGTATTATGCCAATGGTTTGTGATAAAAAAATATTATAAGAGAACCAGAGTTGCTCAGTCATTATTTTCACGTTTCGATAAAAAATTGAGTATGTGGAAGTGCAGAGATATCTTTCAGTTGTGCACATGGGGGTGCATCAGATCTTGACATCCGGTTGATAAGTGCAGTATGTAGAAAAGGTTTAATTGGAGACTATGTGATTCATATGGGATTTCTATGTAGCGAAGGGTACAACTAGCAACCAAGTCACTAGAGGAAGCGAGTTTAACAATCACGAGGATGTCATGCGCCAAATAAATAGCTTGAGGCGTCTTATGTACGGTGTCGTACGAGCAATGAAGATTAGTATTGTGGATCATCGAAAATGTGTCTTATGATTTCACACCTAGTGAGGAAAGTCGACTATCAACGATAAGATTGCGAGATCATGTGTTATACGAATTTTGACCCGAGATGTATTTATGTGGTATTGAAAGGTTCTCCAAAACTTGTATATGATCGAGATCTAAGATTTGAACGGGAAGATAATGAGACTTGAGATATTCCCGCATCCTTAACAATCCTACATTTCAGTATCAACGGGGTCGCATAAATAAATTCAGCATACTCGTAGTGCTTAAGTTAATCACAACACTCGCGTGGACGGTCATCTTTTAATGTACTAGTGGCATGGAATTTCCTGCAACGACTATTTAATTTATTCGGTATGAACTCACTATGAGCAGTCGAATTGCGATGGGTTGTTATGAATATGGTGATACTAGGAACATCCTGAGAAAAATGTCCTAGACTTGGGAGAAATCTGTTCCATCAGAGCACATATGCCACGTACTCTAATATAGTTATTACTCAACCTACACTACCAACTAGGGGTGGAGGAAAAGTGGGTAGACGGCGCCTTAGAGGTGGAGGCCCGACCCATTGATATATTCTCTATGGTATAGCTGAGGATGTTACAAGAACGAACTCGAGTTATCATAAATGAATATTTTTCCTTAACTTGATTCGGTTATGAGTATCGAGGCTAGTCCTCATAATATGTTTTACTTATGAGTGAGCTTCAAAAATCTTAAATTTACTTAGGTGAATACTCCCGTCGGGAGATTATATGGAGATAGCTATGTCTATCATTTTGTGTTAGTCACTAAAAATAGTTGTGATGTGGGTTTCGATGTGATTTCAGGAAAATTGATTTAAATTGCGAATTTTATTGCCTATCGGTATGAGAGTTCATTATATGTTGTGGTTTTTGTTTGACGGAATGTTTTTCGAAGAAAAAGTAAGAAATGAAAAAAATTTCAGTTGGCACGATTTGCATATTACTTGTGGTACGGAGTTGAGAACGAGATCCCCGTATTTATTTGTTTATATGATATGAGATATTTAAACCAACTACAGGCTACGGTAGATGTTATATAAGGACGAGGTCCTTATTGTAAAAAAATTATGAATTTAAAGTTCTCCCTTGTGAAATTAAAAAATATGGTACTATAGTACCTATGAGGCTTATTTGAAAATTCTTGTATGAATATCTCTGTGCATAATTTGCACATTTGGATTGTAACTATAGAGTTATTTCCCGCAAGATAAGTGCCTAGGTGGTGTTAAATGTGACTCGTTTGTTCGAATAATTAATTTTGAGGTCTTCAGGCCTCGTTGTTAGAAAATGGAGGTTTGAAACGAGATTTTTGGTTAGCATGAGATTAACTAGCAATTTGTAATCAATAATGAATAACTATTAAGACCAGAGATGTGGTTATGGTCATAAATATGATGTGTTTCATGTCCATATATCTTTATTATAACGTCGCGCTTGTAATGCAAAGAATAATATTATTGACATATACATTGTGGGGCATTGTTGAGTTATGAATGTGTTATTATCAGTTGTTTGGGTGTTATTCTGACGGGTGGATTGTCCCAAGTACAGGGGAAACTCTGCCGAAATTTCTGAAAATTTTGGGAGTTAGAAAAAAAAAAAATTTAGGACATGGAGTTGTGCAAAGAATGAGATAAGCTACACCATGTGTTTGAGGGCAGACTATACTTATTATTTGAGGACGAATGACCCTAAGTGGGGGATAAGGTAATACTCCGGATTTGAGGGATGCAAAGGCACAAGTTTCTATAGCCAATCAAGCTTAATATCATGTGTTGATGTGAAGATCGGACATTTATGGAAATAACTAGAGTGTAAGAAATTTGGTACTAAAGTATACAAGTTTGGATAAAGGAAATAATCTCAATTAAAACGGTGTTGTCGGACATATTTCAAATGTGGTAATATGGGATCAACCACGAGTATATGTGTAAAAGTAGAAACACCAAATTTGAAACCTCGAGATAATCTTAGTACGTTCGAGGACGAACGTTTCATTAAGAGATGGAGAATGTAATGACCCGACCTGTAGTCTCATGAGTTACCGCTCTGTTTTTATTTTTTCATTTTCAACTTCTTTATGCTTCATTATCCGTATCTTATGCGATCTAGTGGTTTGGAGTGGTTTTGATAAGAAATGAGACACTTAGTCTCTTTTAAGAAGGCATAAGTTGGAAAAGTCAATCGAGCGTTGACTTATGAGTTAGAGGGATCAGATATGAATTTCGATGATTCGGTTAGCTCCGGGAGATGATTTGGGACTTAGGAATGTATCCGAAATATTTTTGTGATGATCGGTGTAGAATTAGGCTTGAATTGACGAAGTTAGTATTTTGGCGAATTTCGGTTGATAGGTGAGATTTTGATCCGGGTGTCAGAATGAAATTTCGAGAGTTGCTGTATCTTTATTGTGCCATTTGGGATATGTGTGCAAAATTTCAGGTCATTCGGACATCGTTTGGTCCGGGTTTTGATCAAATGTATGTTTAAGAAGTTTTTGGAAAACTTAGGCTTGAATTCGATGTGAATTGATGGTTTTGATGTCGTTTGAGGTGTTTTGTTGATTGGAAAAAGTTTGAATGATGTAATGAATTATGTTGGCATATTTGGTTAGAGTCCGGAGGGGCTCGGGTGAGTTTCGGAATGGTTACAGGCCATTTTTAGGCCAATTTTAACTTGCTGGATTTTGACAGCAAAGTTCAAAAATATTAATGCAAGGAGCATAATGTAAATATTTATATCTAGCAATATATAAGGAATATGAACATTCATAAAACATGAAAGTTGTAGCCCTTGCACTCTAGTTTTCAGAAAATAAAACCATTCATCATTTGGATATTTGTATATAAAGTTATGATCAATTGAATAAGGGCTGATAAAGTTGTTTTGACATTTCCCAGAAAATTCTGATGCGGGGAGGGTAGTTTGAAAGCTTATATTTCAAAATATATATAGAATCACAAAATATGCAAAACATGAAAACTGTAGAACGTCGATTGTCGTTTCCAGAAAGTTAAACTATGGGTCATTCGGACCTATGTACAGAAAGTTATAGTGGATTGAATATGACTAGTAAAGCTGTTTTTGGTGAACCTTTAGTGACGAAAATGGACATTTAGTGACGAAAATGAACCTTTAGTGACGGGCGGACAGAAACTTAAGGACCAAAAATGCCCATTTCTTCATTTTCGTTTTGGGGTTTTTGTAGCTCGGTTCTTGGGCGATTTTGAGGTGTTTTTCACGATTTCAATTGAGGTAAGTTTTCTTTATCATAAATCCTTTATAGATCATGATTCCATACTCATTTACATCATGAATCCACGAATTTATGCAAGAAAAATCAAAATTTTGAAAAATCCACCAAAAATGAAAATTTTAGATTTGGAGGTCGAGTTGTCATCGGAATTCGTTAATTTTTGTATGGTTGAACTCATATCGGAATGGGTTGTCGGATTTTATGAGTTTCGTCGGATTCTGAGACGTGGGCCCCATGGGCAATTTTTAGCTAAATTTTAAATTTAATTTTAAAAAAATGTGTAAATTCATATGGAATTAATTCGTACGATTTATATTGAGTATATTGAATTATTATGACTAGATTTGAAGCTTTAGACGAATTCGCGAGGCAAAGGCTTGTTGGAATTTTGAATTGGTTGCAAAGCGAGGTAAGTGTTTGGTCTACCCTAACTTGAGGGAATAAGAGTTGAGTATAATTGCTACTTGTTATGTGTTGTGTCCGGCGTATAGGCATGGTGACGAGTATCTATACATTGGGGGTCGAGCATGACCGTGAGTCCTAAATTGCTAAATTGTCGTATTCTTATTTGATGCTTATGAGAACATGTTTAAAGATTATTGGTTTAATACCGGTAATATATATATTGTTGATTAAATATTATTGGTCTCATACCGGTAATATATATGTTGTTGATTAAATATTATTGGTTTCACACCGGTAATAATATATATGTTGTTGATTAAATATTATTGGTCTCATACCGGTAATATATATGTTGTTGATTAAATATTATTGGTTTCACACCGGTAATAATATATATATTGTTGATTAAAGATTATTGGTCTCATACCGGTAATATATATGTTGTTGATTAAATATTATTGGTTTCATACCGGTAATAATATATATATTGTTGATTAAAGATTATTGGTTCCATACCGGTAGTATATATGTTGTTGATTAAAGATTATTGGTTTAATACCGGAATATATATATATATATATATATATATATATATATATATATATATATATATATATATATATATATATATATATATATATATATATTGAGAAATGGGATCGAGTGGCGCACCGACCACTTATATATTAAAGAAATGGGATCGTGTGGCGCGCCGACCACTTATATATTAAAGAATTGGGATCGTGTGGCACGCCGACCACAAAGTGATTTGAATCTTGGCATTGGCCATAGTTGCCGGTAGCCTATTGATACATTTGGGAGCGGGTGGTACGCCTACCACAAGATATGAAAAGCCTGTTGATACATTTGGGAGCGGGTGGTACGCCTACCACAAGATATGAAAAGCCTATGGTTACGTTTGGGAGCGGGTGGTACGCCTACCACAAGATATGAAATGAAAAATAAATTGAGACATGAAAGTAAGATTTGTTCCGTTGATCAGATTACTCCGGATATTGTGAGTTGTTGACTGTTATTTCAGAGAAGATTCTTTCCTTATAAACGTTCGATAACGTTTTATGCTGTTGTGTATATATATATATATATATATAGTTCAATACTTCGAGCTTCAATAATTGTACTTTAATTGAAAAGGGTATTTTCTTTATCAAATGTTTACTAAAAATAACTTCATATTTTCTTGGTGATTTACTAATTGGGATGGAAGTTGTTCTATACTTTATGTTAAGTAAGTGAGGCTCGTCGAACATTCTTAATTGTATTGGGTCATGGACCCTGTGAAATGAGCAACAAGAGAATAGTGATGTGCAATGTGAAATAGAAATATGTTGGCACAAGGTGCCAGGGGAAAATATTATAATTTTATTTAATTGCACGTGAGTTGTCCGTGCGGTTGTGATATAAATATGGGCACGAGATGCCGTAAAAATATGAAAGTGGGTCGAGACCTATATTATTATGATTTTGAAATGAGGCGTCACAAGGTGACCTTTACTCAAAAGAATTATATTCGAAAGATACTTATTTGAAGGAAATATATTCGAAACATATTTATTGGAAGCATATTATCCTAGAGATTATTACTTGGAGGATTTATAGGCAAAAATATTTATCCTTGAAAGACTCGATTAATTGATTGCACTTGTATTTATTATTTGATGAGAAACATTTGTGGTGTTCTTGTTGCCAACTATTTATATCTCTGGTAGATCATTGTTGCCAGCTATTTATATCTCTGGTAGATCATTGATGCTATTATTGTTATTTGTTTCCTATTATTTTGTACGCTATAAACTGCACAGGTTTATGTGAGTGTCTTGTCCTAGCCTCGTCACTACTTCGCCGGGGTAGGCTAGACACTTACCAGCACATGGGGTCGGTTGTGCTGATACTACACTTCTGTACATTTTTGTGTACAGATCCGGGTATTTGATCGATGGTAGCTATTCGTTGCGGTGGAGACTCAAGGTAAACCTGCTATAGCGTTCGCAGTCCTCAGAATCACCTTCAATTATACTTATTTCCATTTGTTCCCTTTGTTTCGGAACAGTGATGTAATTATATTGTATAACTACTTTTAGAAAGGCTTGTGACTTGTACTACCGGTTTTGGGAATAGTAAATCGTTAGAGAAATTTAGTTGAAGTTAATAAGTATCAATGTTATTTCAATTTATGTTAGGCTTACTTAGTTTGAAGACTAGGTGCCATCACGACTCCTTCGGAGGGATTTTTGGGTTGTGACAATTATGTTGGAACTTTCCGTGTGTTGAAGTTCCAGCACAATATGTTGGAAGTTCGTACATAGGTGCACGGATCTCCAGTATATTATGCTGGAACTTTCTGTGTTGCAGCAAAATATTGGCTATTTTTCAATGTATTTGCAAACGCTGACTATTGTTGAATATCCAACCCGAAAACTGGCTAGCCCGCTCTATTTTTACCGAGAAAGAATACTTGTATTGGACCGATGCCCAATCTTCTCTATAGACTGGTTTTCCATTGGGGTTTTATTCCCACACAGCATGGGCCGTGTTGATCGATGGTGTTATATCCGGAGTTGCATCTATATCCGCTTTTTGGATCACGTTTTAACTTATACCCACTTTGTAAAAAAAATGCATGCATACTGACTTTTTCGCGTAACTTCAGGCATACGGTCCTGAAGTAGCAAAGCAATCACACGAACTTCAGTATTCTAGTAGACGAGCCTGGAGTAGCAAATTGTTGAATCAAGTGTTGGCTGAAGTTTTTGTTTGTAATTGCTGAACTTAAGCATTCTAGCAGTTAAAGTTTTGTTTTCCATTTGCTGAAGTTTTTGTTTGTAATTGCCGAACTTAAACATTCTAGTAGCTGAAGTTTTGTTCTTTATTTGCTGAAGTTTTTGATTGTATTGTCGAACTTAAGCATTCTAGTAGCTGAAATTTTGCCCTGTATTTGCTAAATATTTTATTTGTAATTGCTAAACTTAAGCATTCTAGTAGCTAACGTTTTGTTCTCTATTTGCTGAACTTCAGCATGTTTTAGTTGAAGTTTTGTTCTATATCTGCTAAACTTCAGTGTATTTTAGCTGAAGTTTTGTTATGTTTGTGATGTACTTCAAGACTGAAATTTGTTTTGTATTTGCTGACTTTCAGCATTATAGGAGCTTAAATTTTTGTTTATATTTGATGAACTTCAGCAATGATCATTGCTCAGAAAGAAGAACAAAATATGTGGTTATTGAAGTGTGTTGCGTCCCACATATATCGTGCTGAATCATGGACTTGAATCACTTGTAAATAAACTTAGTCGACAGTCATGATCCACAAGATGAATTTCCAAAGTATACGTTTCTGTAAAGCAACTATATATAAGTTGCGACTAAAAGCTATATGAAGTATCTTGCTTCAATTGGGAAGAATAGTAGTAGCAAACTCTAAAAGTTCCTTGTTAGTCTACTATCAAGAAAGGAAGAAGAAAGGAGCGCACAAGTAGCAGGATGAAAGAGGCGTCTGAAATTGTAAAAATTAAGGTATAGGTTAAATAATTTTAAAAGTATATGTATAGGTCAAATGGGAGCGATGAAATAAGATGTCCCGTACAATTTTTACGTTAATCCGTATCCTCCAAACTAACCACTTCAAATATATGCCACTACTCTCCAGAAGTCGGAGTCACAATTCATGAACATTCTAAGATTTTGCTACAAGTATTTGTCCGAAAGAAATACAGTTGTTTGCGAAATAAAGAAACAATAAAGTATAAGTTATAGAAGGGAATGACAATGCCTACTATACCGACACGACTAGTCGTTTTGAGCACTCCAAAACTAGTTAAGTAAACCGTCTCATCATGCTCTCCCGCCTTTTTAAAATACTAATGGTAAATGCCTAAATGGTTATAATTTTACGATGCATCTCTAACTAGGTCAATTTGTTCAATTTCTTTGGACTTTCTATTTCACACATTTTTTTTGTCTATTATTCATGGAAACACGCTCATATGTAAACAAATCAAAAAAAAGAAATTGTACTTAAAAAAAAAACAACAAACGACAAAAAGGAAAAAGAAAAGAATTATGAGGTTGAGAGTTCCTATTACGAGGGTGTTTGGTTAATCTTATAAGCTGGTCAAACTTGTTATTAAGTACTTTTTGATTTATCCATGCATCAAAATTAAAAGTGTTTATAAGTCAAGTGCCTATCAACAAAAAATAAAGCAAAAAACCATAAGTTGGTATCTCTCAACTTATCAAATTTTTACTTATAAGCACATTATGATTGACCAAAATATTTTCTATTTTATCCTTAAAATACTTATTTTAAAATAATACTTCTCGTATAATTTCACTCTCTCACAAGCAATACATATTAAGTGCTTGTTTCTTCTCTACAAATAATGTGTGCAATATAAGTTTCTTTTTTCTTAGCTCTTGTCAATTTATACTCCACCCATTTTAATTTATGATTATATACTTATCATAACAAAAATTATATTTATAAATAGTGATATTAACTAATCATTTTATAATTAAAATAACATGATAAATATGTTATTTTTGTATTTGAATCTATGTAGAATCTAAAATGTTAAAGAAAATGACATTTCTAGTAGTGTAAATTGTTATAAGGCCATTTAAGTTATTTTAACATAAAAAGAGCTTATCAACCCTTTCTAATCAAAAAATTTCGGCCGCTTACTATTAGTTTCATTATTTTTATCTACAGACGTAATTATTTATTTATTAAATTTATTTTAATATTTAAAAATATTTTTCGACAGCTAATACTTATCAGTTATCATAAATCAGTTAAGCCAACCATGATCACATCAATCTATGTTTAGATCGGAAAAAAATCCATATTCAAGAGTAAATGATATACTCCATGACCAAGAGTCAATGATCAAACTTAAATGTTACAGCCTACAGTTAATTAAAAGATAGAGACTACAGTCAATAACAATACGAGTGAAGCCACTCGTGACTCTGTCAATTCCAAAACTGCCACTACTTAGATTAGAATTGCATTGACGGTTCAAATCTACATTCAGTTAAATGGGAAAAAACTTATTTACACTCAGTAAGTATTAAATGCTACTAATAATTTTTTTCCTAATAAAGTACGAATTATATTCACATAGAAGCTTTCATTTTTGTACATTTCTTCATGGTACACTCTCATCCATATTTTTTTTCCAAAAAAGAAAAAATAATGACGTTGAGACTTGAGAGGTCCAATTACTGCAATCCACGTAAGTCTGGAATAGAAAAATATTTATATTTAAGACTGAATTGATAGAGTCAATTATCAAACTTAAAAATAAAAAGAAAAAAAATACAGATAATTAGTATTCCTACAAAGCTCTTTTTCTAAATGGAAGTCAAGCCATGTGTCAATGACTCAATTCCAACGACTCCACTATTACTCACTCATTTTCCAATTAAGGATATAATTGTCATTTCACGGATGCCATGAATCTTCCACCCCAGTCAGTCAGTCACTACGTATCCCTCCACATTCCCCACTTCACCCCTTTATAATTTTCCAACGCTCTATATCCTCTCTAATCCTACGCACTCCTCAACTAACCTTACACACCAGACAACATAAAAAGACTAAAATTTAGATATCGGTACTCGCTATCGTGCGCATTTCTCCGGCAACGGGAAAATCGTACTTAACTTTGTGTTTTTTAAGACTAGGAATCGTAGGAAATGGGCGGTGCCGGCGGGAATGGGAACAGCGGAGGGGGAGGGCCGCAACAGTCGGGTACGTCGGAGGCACAGTACTCAACGGCGAGGATTTCGGTGTGGTGGGATATAGAAAATTGTCAAGTACCTAGAGGATCTGATCCTCATGCGATTGCTCAGAATATAAGTTCTGCTCTTGTGAATATGAACTATTGTGGACCCGTTTCAATTTCTGCTTACGGCGATACTACTAAGATCTCTCCTTCTGTTCAGCAGGCGCTTAATAGTACTGGAATCGCCCTTAATCATGTTCCTGCAGGTATACTTTTGTGGACTGATGCGCAAAAATACATTTTTTTTTGTTTGCATGGTTGTGAATTTGTGTGATTATGATGAAACGACTTCTTTTAAGTTGATTTGATGTCTGCTTGAGTTGATCTATGTTGGAAGGTAAATGAAATTGTGTGATTGAACAGGATCTGTTAGATCTAGTTCAATTTTGGTTTTTTGAATGTCTTTGGTGCTGATTTTTAAGTCAACGGAGTATCTATGATGGTCTAAAGCGCTTGATTGGCTCTTGGAATCTATGCATGTGCTGATTTGATTTTCTTGTGTCTGAATTCTCACGGTAGATGCAAAATTGCATTTTCTATCGATAAATAACCAATTTTTTAAATTTAAAAAACAAAATGATTTTATTAGGTGACTCGAAATAAAAGTAAGTATCGTGTTTATCTGCTTTACTTTTCTTTTCAAACCCCCTACCAGTGAAGAGATGGGGTGATTGGTGTCTGTTTAACTCAGATTGAAAACTGTTATGAGTTGCCGATCTTTTGTTTTCGTAATTGTAGAACTCATTTTCTCTAGATCGTGAAGAAACCAAAATACTGGTTTGAGCCAGATCCTGGATTTTAAGTCATTGCCTGGGAGTACTACTGCACAGTCCATTCTCTTTGATGCCAATGGAAGTGGACTATCTATAGATGTTTTTTTATCAAAATAAAAATAAAAATTTAAGTATATGTAGTATGGTCTAGGAGTACATATTCCCCATGTTTTCCACTCTAAACATATTCTGTTCAATGATATTTGCTTAAAATTAGCTTTTTATATGAGTATTCTCTAGGTGTAAAGACTTTATAGTCTGGTTGGTCACATATGCTGCTTTACAACTTTGTACAAAAGTGAGAATTTGGAGTTGATATGTGGTTTCCTTATGTTTTGTAGATTCTTACCTTAATCTTATATCGTTAGTTGGTTGATCCCTTTTCAGTGCCAGCTGACTAAAGTATTAAGCTTACCTCTATTGATCGTTGTTAACATTAAGTGAAAATAGCTAATTGAGTCTTAAGATAACTGAGTCTATTGATCGTTCTTATTTTTAGCACTTATGGTTGCTTGGTTAAATCTGTTTAGAACTCCTTGGAGTCCACTTTGACTGATTTTGGACCAAATGTGTATAGGTGTAAAAGATGCAAGTGATAAGAAGATTCTTGTGGACATGTTATTTTGGGCAGTTGACAATCCTGCGCCTGCTAATTATTTGTTGATTTCGGGAGATCGTGACTTTTCAAACGCACTTCATCAATTACGCATGCGCAGATACAATATTCTTCTAGCACAACCTCAAAAAGCATCTGTTCCCCTTGTTGCTGCTGCGAAGACTGTATGGCTCTGGACAAGCCTTTCTGCTGGAGGACCGCCTTTGACAAATAGTGAATCAAGTCAACTTGTAAATAGCAGCTACAGCTCTTTAGCCACTTCAGACGCATTATCTACGTCATCTAGTGATTCCAGTCTGATAAGCCAGGCTGTTGATACTTTCCATGAAAGCCCGCAAATGAAGTTTAACAATGGGGGAAGGGGTACCGATATTAAACAAAAGGGAAGACCAGTTCGTAAAAGTATGAATCAATCCAATATATCACGAACTTCATCTGCTATGTCCAGCACACAAGAAAATCACAGTGCTGCAAACTTTCATCAACCAGGATATGGGCATCCTAAGCAGTTCAATGATTCTGGAGCTCATAATTCAAGAACTCCGTTCAGTGGACCCGTACCTGTCTCGAACGGTGGTCCTGGTAATCTCGAGCCTTCCTGGACAAATGGAAACAACTCACAGAGCAGTTATCAAAATAATTATCATCCAGTAAGGCCAAACAACCTCCCACCATCACCGGTAATTCCACCTGGTAATTTCTTACCACCTAATTCGCATGTGCTTCATTCTCAATCAATGCCTTCTAGGTCTGAAGCACCAGGCTTCTCCTCAGGCCTTCAAAAACATATGCCTGATGTGGGTAAGCTAAAAATCAGTGAAAACTCTAACAACGGTCATAATCGTCCTTTTTCTCAATCGTGGAATGGAGAATCGAGACAACCTACTCACATTGAGAGTTCTTATACTAACATAAATGGGCCTCAGAAAGGACATAATTTGCAGAAGAAAACTCCATTTTACCTTGAAAAAGAGGGTAACAGGTATCCGCATCCCAGCCCTGAGATTCCACCACCACCATCATCTATAACAAATAGCAGTAATGGACCTATCAACGGTGTGTGGGGAGCTCCAGGATGCCCAAAACCTTCTGAGTATGTTCAAGGTCTTATTGGAGTCATTTTACTTGCATTGAACACCCTAAAAAATGAGAAGATTATGCCCACTGAATCAAACATTGTAGATTGCATCAAATACGGAGATCCAAAACACCGCAATACTGATGTTAAGAAGGCTCTTGCAAGCGCAGTTGAACAACAGCTGGTAGTAACAAAGAATATAGCTGCATTGCAATTATATGTTGGTAAAAATGAGAACGTATGGAAGTGTGTGAACCCTATTGGTGTTAATCCGAAACAATATCCCAAAGAAACATGGGATGATCTCCAGAAATTTCTATCGTCTTCTGCTGGAAGAGCCGCAATAAGTGCAACTCAGTGCAGGTAATGGGATCTCATTTTGTTTGAACCTAACTGGATTTTGGTGGATGTTGGGGAGATTTCAAAAGTTTTTATTTAGATGTAGAACTTCCAATTTAAAATTTAATAACATTGTATTGAGGAAAAAGCTTTTAGGTTCAGGATAAAGCCAAACAGGCTTTTTTTGTTTAAGTCCTATAAATATAGTTCCTCATGTGCTGATATAATCTGATTTGAACTTGCTTATTTACTTGATTCTTCACTAGGTTTGAAGCGGCTACAGTTATTAAGAAAATGTGCTTAAAGGAGCTTGCTTTGGGTGAAATACTTCAGATCTTGCATATGGTTATTAACTTGAAGAAATGGCTTGTACAACATCAATCTGGGTGGCAACCAGTTAAGATTACTCTAGCAGAAATCGTCACCGACTCGGGGGTGGTAGCTGCGACATAAGATCTGCAACATCTGGTTATGGACGGGAGAGATGGCTTATTGGTACTTCTTATCAGTTCCTTCATGCACTTATCGACTGAACTGGTAATGGATCAATCTAGCCCATTTCTCCTCTCTAAGTGTCGCAGTAGATTGAGTAGTTGTATTTATGGTTAATTAGATTGTTCTGAAGTAGATATAATTATAGTTTGGCGGTTTATCTTTTTCCTGGGAAATCAGAAAGCACTGGTAGTGGGAGCTATGTTGGATGTTTTAATAAAACCTTCTGAGGCGTTGGGGTTTGGCTGGAATTCTAAAATATCTTAAGCGAGAGATTGCTATCACATCGTTGGTGCTTCGTATTTTGGGCTATTGCTTTATTGCCTGGTTATTGATTATTGATTAAGCTGATCAATATTTGTGGAAAGTTTCTAAAAGTGATTCAGGGACTATCCGTGAAACTGTGATTCAGGAACTTTTCGAGTAACATATGTGAGTGTATCGTGTATCCTAGGTGTAAACCAAAGTTGCTAACAGTGATTCGGGAGCTTTCCAGTGAAACAGTGATTCAGGAACTCTTCGAGTAACATAAGTGAGAATATCCCAGTTGCTCTTGTATCTACCATATAGATTTTGAAGCTATGAATCTCAGAGCAGGTATACAATTCACTGAGAAGGATATGCTTGTCTGGTTATATATAGGCGAAAGTACTGGAGTGAAGACTCTGAAAGTCGAAGGTGAGTTATTACAGAGCAGGTATCAGGTATACAATTTATTGAGATGGATATGCTTGGTTTATATTGAGGGCGAAAATACTGGAGTTAAAGACTCTGAAACTGTTGGAGCCAAGTTATTATTAGACTTGTGTTTAAAGTTGCATCTTGCAGTATGAAGATATTCAGATTTTGCTTTCTGGCCAGAGAATTGAAGGTCCTCTACCTTTGTGTTTCAACAAACGGGACTATGCGAACAAAAATTATGTGGCAGATTATGATATTATGTACTGTTAAATGAGAGTTTGTGCGAAGACCTAAAATTCCTTCAGCCGCATCGCACTTTTCACTTGAAATTATGGAAGATGTTAGATACAAACGACCGCGTCCGTCACTTCAACACAGTTTTCATTGAAGGCTTGGTTATATAGTTATGGATTATTCTACTTATAATCAAGCTGACAGCATACAAAAAAGAGTTGTATGCTTCATCTCACTGCATGCTTTAGGTCTTATCCCTCCTGCTGTTTTTAATTATTGTAGATATATGTTGTAATGGCTGGAACTAGAAGGAACTCATTTTCAGCAGTAACTTTTAAAATAAATCTTTGCTTCGTTTTACATATATTTGTTGCGGCGACTTTAGTCCTGCCATTCCCTTGAGTATGTATAATGTGCTCCTTCATTTTTCAATATACTGGTGGTTTGAGTCCCCTGTAAGGGTGAACAATCGTGTTTTGAAAAGGAAAAAAAAAAAAGCTCCGCTGATTTTATCGAGACTTGAAGTTAGTGTTAGAAATCCCAAGTGTTTGGCGCAAATGACCACTTAAATTTAAGGGTTTCCTAAATTCATATTTTAAAAGCGAAATACATAAACTTGAAGTTGTTTTCGATGACCAGCTGAACATTTCAATATGACCCCTTTATCCGTTAGACACCCAAAATTTGAGCGCGTGACCCATTTTTTGCAGCTTTTTCGTTTTTGTTTTTTCTTTTTTAAGAAAAAACATGAAATACTTCTCTTCTTCTTTCAAGTGCCAACCACCATGAAACTACCATAACTTCCATAAAAATCAGTCACTAAGGTTCCAACCAAGCCACCTTAAATCACCAAAAAGTTTCCAACCAAGCCACCTTAAATCACCAAAAAGAATATATGTTTTTCATTTTTCTTCTTAAAGTATAGAACTTGTTTTTCATTTATACTTACCAATCATTTCAAGGATTTATTTTAGCATCTATTTCTCGGAACGACAACATGGACTTTATGAAGGAACGATCGAAAATTGCGGTTCCGACCAACGAGCTAAGCTTGACCGGAAATCTGGAGAGAGGATTTAGAGAATCGCGCGAGGAAAATGGCATATTTTGGTTGCGGGTGGGGGGCGCTAGTTTTGGTTGTAGAAGGAAGAAGATGAAGTGGGGGGTGGGTGGGGGCACTAGTTTTGGTTGTGGAAGGAAGAAGATGAAGTTGGGGGGGGGGGGGGGGGGGGGAAGGCGCTGCTTTGGGGGAAGTTTTGTTGTTGTTGTTGTTGTGAGCACGCGATTTTTACCCTATACATGAGTTATTCCTATAAAATTCAAAATAAATGATTTTTTATTATTTTTTATAATTTTGTGTGAATTTTTTGTTAGTTGTTTGCGTGTTATTTGCGTGTGATAAATGAAAATACAAAAAATTTGCATTCTTAGGAAATTAATTCATTTTTAACAAATTAAAGAAAAAATCAAAAAAATTAGTTAGCTTTTTAAAATTGAAAATTGCCAAAAAAAGAAGAAGGTAATTAGTTAGTTTTAATTAGTTCCAAATAATTACAAAGTAGGAAGAATATAAAAAATACAAAACAAATAAAAAATACAACAAAATACAAAAATACAAGTTAGAGTAAAGAAAAACAAAGAAAATACATTGAATAAAATAGTTGGGCCAAAGTTGAAGTACCCAAACCAAATCCCAGCCCAAACGTACCCAGCCCGTACCCAGCCAATACCCAGCCCAAACGACCCATAGCCTACCCGGTTTCCCCTTACCCAATCTCAGCCGTAAATCCCTTTTAATCCAACGGCTACAAAATCATCAGCATAATACACCTTAAGACAAAAACCTAGGAGACATACACAAACACTTCTCTCATCTCCAAAGACAGCCGCCTCATTCCTTCTTCTCCTTCAACAATACCCGCCTAGGTTTTCGCCGTTAACCGCCGTGCCTTCAACGCAAAACGCTACCAAAACTACATCATGAAATCGCCTGAGTACCCTCGTCACAAAGACCCCACCATTCACCTTCAAATCTCACTGAAATGGTTTGAATATGTATTTCATTGTTACCATCTCCGCCGTCTGCGGCGGCGACATTGTTCA
The DNA here is from genome assembly GCA_032618575.1 of Nicotiana noctiflora. NCBI lineage: Eukaryota > Viridiplantae > Streptophyta > Magnoliopsida > Solanales > Solanaceae > Nicotiana > Nicotiana noctiflora. The sequence continues at coordinate 91,900 of JASVEL010011409.1, read as the reverse complement.
AACCTTACCCTTTTAACACCCCAACCTCATTCTAAAGCCCAGAAACCCTAGGACATCACTGAAAATCAACAAAGGTTTTGAGAAGAGTTTGCCGGAAAATCAATGTTCAAGTTCGGATTCAAGAATTTCTCAAGAAGAGTTCAAGAAAACGAAGAATAATCAAGAGAGATGCAAGAAGAAAATGAAGAAAAACGCAAGAAAAACAGAAAAAAGAGAAATACAGAAAAAATAAACTGCAAAAAGAGCTAAGTGTTTCTTTTTCTTTGTTTTTGATTTTTGTTTAATTCCATGGCATGACTGAGTTCGTTTAGTTTCTCTTCTTTGTTCTTTCGATTTCTGAAAGTGTGATTAATTGATTCGACTCTGTTAATTCCTATAAGACAAAAATGATGTTTGATTGATTTTTATCTTTTGATTCTTGTAAATATGTTTCGATTCGTTTCGTTAATTCTTTCGGCCATATTCTGATTTGTTTAGAATCTTTAGGTTTTAAATTTTGTTAATTATTGTTCTCGGCCATACATGTATAGTTTTAGACTTTTTAAGATTTTTGTTAGACTTTTTGATTAGGATTGATAGCTTTAAGATTCAGTTTGTTTGATTGAAGTATCTTGTATTGGAATATTTTTCTGTTTTGGGAAATGGCTCAATTTGTTTAGGAATTCTTATATTAGATTGTGTTAATTACAAATTTAGTTAAGTTTTCAATTTCTGACTAGTATAATAGGGGTGTAATCAATTGAGGAGCTTGGTATCATTTCTGATTTTCTTAAAATGTTATGTAGTTTTGTTATTTAGTTCTGGTGCTTTGTTGGATTTGGTTTGAATACTGATAAATCAATTAGCAGGATAATAATCAATTAGGATAGTGTTTAAGATAGGGTTGATTGGTTATAGCTGAAATTAGTGATTTTAGTTCAATTAGCGAATTCGACTTTAGGCTCTTTTAGATTCAACTAAGTCGATAGTTTAAATCACACGATTCATAGCAACCTAAGGTATTTTACTTGATAGATTCAAAAGCGATTAGTTATTTGATTAATAAGACTCACCATCTATCAAATTATTTCCCGAGTCTTGTTAATTGAGTAATAGATCAAAAGTGGCTATGTTTGTAAGGCCGCCTGGGATTGGCTATTGATGCAATGTGATTCTAATTAGCGAATTAATCTGAATTTAAAATAGTTAATAGGGTCAATTGGCTAGTTGAGCAATAGTCACTTAATTGTGGCTATTTGATAAATACAAGGCTGAAAATAGGTTAAAATGGGATAAAATACAAAATTTGAAGTAGGTAATAAGCCTTAAGAAGTAAGGGTAAAAGCGGAAAAGGAAGTTGGTATAGTTGTAATAAGTTTAAAAGGAAAGGGGTGCAATTGGAAAGGAAATGGGTATAATTGTGATAATATAGAGCTTTTAGGGTAATTTGGTTATAACAAAAGGTATCTTAGTGAATAATACAAGGGAATGAGGGCACCATAGGAATTCCAAGGAAATGGAACATAGTAGACTATTCTAGAAGGGGTTTTAGTGTAGATTTCATTAAAATAATTGCACTAACTTGTGCAACAAGCCAAGAATTGAAGGGTTTTTAATAAAATTCAGATTTTTCTTTTGTGCCTATAAATAGGTGATTTCAGCTTGAATAAAGTGGGATTCCTTCTGATTTTGAGAGTAATTTTTTAATTTTAGCCATAGGAATCCTAGGAAAATTCCAAAAATATTTGTTAAATTCCAGATCTGAAATTAATATTTCAGATTGATTTTTCTTCTCTTTTGTATTCAAATTATCTTCAAAAAAAACCAAAAATAATAGTAGATTCAGTAGGAAACTGTTATCTGAGTGAGATTGGGTTGAAACATTTTGGAAATTCTGAAAAATCATCCCCTGGGTTTGCTTCTTATTTCACTGCTGCTGTGGATTTCCTTGACTGTTACTGTTGCAAATTACTGTTGAATCTTGTTGCTGTTATTTATTAAATCTAATGGATCTGTCTCATCTATTACATGTACATATTCGGATCCTGATGTAATTGTGATTTTGAATCTGGAATTGTTTGGCTTATCAACCTTCAATTATTCAATCATAAAGGGATAATACTTCCTTGTTTCTGGTTCTCTTCTTCATTTATTTTTGGGCGTACATGTGAGCTAATAGGAAATGTGCAGAAATGATAAGTTTGGAAATAGCTTTTTATTTTTTTTAATCATAATTAGGCATGTTCATTTTTGTGTACATTCGGCTCGGATTGTTTTAGCTTTACTAATGTAATTACTAAAAATTTTGAAGTGCTGCTGCTCTTTGTCATACTCGCTGGTTGCCTTCATGCTTTGCCAACCTTTAAAGCTATTGATAAATACTTCCTCCTTTATGCTTAGAGAACTTAATAGTTGTAGAGAATTTCTGATTTGTTTTAGAAGACTATTTTATGGTATGGGAATAAGGTTTGCTTGAACAAAGAAGAAGGAATATTAAACCAAAAATAAAATTTGATTGGTCCATTTGATTACATTGCGAATTTTATTAAGACATTTAGGCCGTGTAAGATACAAAAAGTGAGTAGGCTATTACCAGATTTGCAGGCCAGCCTTTATGACACATGAGCCAAATTTTCTTGTTATCACGAAACCACCAGTTTATTTGGAGTTGAAATTAAGAAACTCCTTTGTCCCCATTTAGTTTTTTTTATAAATTGAACCTTAGATTTCAAGGCGTGCCATTTAGCAAATTTCATGGCCCTCGCAAAGTACAAACGCGAAATTACTTTAGGCGCGTTAGTTAATAATAATACCTTCCTAATCACGGGTGCGCATTTATGTGACCCAAATCTTACTCTTGGCGAAACTGAAATACATTAAAGTCACAGGCGTACTGGTTGCGGTGTGGCTCGAATTGTGTTTTCGTGACGTCGCAATTCTTCTAAAATTAAAAAAGCGGAACATTAAAAGCACATAATTGAAATATATAAAGAAATCAGATAAAAGCAAAAATCGCAGTTGAGCGACCGTGCTAAAACCACGGAATCCGGGAGTGCCTAACACCTTCTCCCGGGTTAACAGAATTCCTTATCCAGGTTTCTAGTTTCGCAGACTGTATTACATAGTCATAAATTTCCTCGGTTCGGGATTAAACCGGTGACTTGGGACACCATTATTTTCCCAAGTGGCGACTCTAAAAAATTAAATAAATTGATCCCGTTCCGACTGTCCTTTAAGTGGAAAAATTCCTTCACTGATTATTATTATATCCCTTCTCAGGGTGTAGTATTAAACAGTGGCACATTACATTTACGTATGTGTGCGGTGGAAAAAAGAGGTGTGACAGGGATAACAGATAAAATGGAATTGTAGGAAGGGTTTAAGAATTCGAGCTCAGTTAAATTGCTGTTTTTGCTTATATCTGATTTCATTATATATTTTGATTAATGTGCTACATGTTTACCGCTTTGATATTGCGTGAATTGTATATATAAAACCGTGTCGAAAACCCTTCTCTTCTTACCCCCGGGGATGTGCTTACTGGTTGAGACTCCCCTTTCTGTTAGTGTCAATACCAAAAATAAGAAAAGAGGCAGGATAAGTTACAAAGACGGACGTCCGCGGGTCACCGGTACGTAGCCCCCTCCTCTATCCGAGTTGTCCGCTCGGGTACACGGTCTAGTACCATTGAAAACATCAGGATATTGAGCCTAGACTTAGGACGTTTATTTGCATCATATCTAACTTAGGGGACTCAACACGGGGGTTGGGTCCGTCTAGGACAGGTGACCCGGTGACCAAAAGACCGAGCATGTTATATGTTGCATTTATTCGTTCTAGATTATTATTGGCTAAATTCCAGAAAAACAAAAAGAGAGGAAATTTTAGAATAGAAAAAATATCGAAATGTCGACAAAACGCTGTCGATTGTTTGAAAAGAAAATTTGAAAAATAGGTGGAATAATTTTGTTGAAATATTTGGTCACAAAATAATCTGACTGAACTACGCAAGTTTGATTCTCGCCGTTAGGTGGGATACGTAGGCAACCCTCATCGGGTCCAACCACCCCTTTAAAAAAAATAAAAAAAAATGTGTTTAATTTTGTCAATAAAATCAAAGTGATGCCGTTTTTGCAAATAGCCGAATGTTCTGAAAGGATGCCGGAAAGCTGTTTTTGCAAAAATAGCCACTTTGAAATATTTTTAATAATTTGCGGGCACAGCCTTGAAATATTCCTTGTGGAAATGTTGCAAGGCCATAGCCGCAAAATCAAGTCCGGGCTCACACTCCTTTTGCAAAATTAACCAAAAAATGTCAAATTTTTGATAAATAAGTCGGTGATGCTATTCTTGCTTAAAATAAGCCGAATGTCCCTGAAAAGGACGCCGGAAGGCCGTTTTTGCAAGAATAGCCACTTTGAGTCATTTTAAATAATTTGCGGGCATAGCCTTGAAATATTCCCTCGTAGAAATGTCGAAAGGCGGTATCCGCAAAATCAAGTTTTGAATCATCACTCAACTTTAAAAAATAACCACTTTATCAAATACGCCATTACATGGCCGGAATTTTGCTGAAATAGCCATATTTTTGCATTTTAACTTCCTCAGTCTTGTGTTGGCCTGTGTCGGTGCTGAACGATGCCCCATAGGCCCCAGGATAAAAATTTTGAATTTGCATTTTCTTAAATAAAAATTTGCAAAAAGAGCCACTTTATCTAAATAAGCCATTACATGACCAATTTATGAAAAATAGTCTTGTGTTGGTTTATGGTGATGCCGAACGATGCCCCATGAGCCACAGGATAAATTTTTTTTTCAAGTTTATATTTCTTAAATAAAATTTGCAAAAATAGTCATTTTGTCAAATAAGCCATTATGTGGCCAATTTTGTAGAAATAGTCATAATTGACACCAAAAATATTCTTATTCTTGTAGAAATCTCCTACACAAGTTTGTAGTTGGAGTCGGCTTTTGTAATTTTCCTTCAAAAGAAAAAAAATCAAAAAAAATCAAATAAACATCTCTTTATTTCTTGCATTAATTTGCAAGAACTACGCTCGGTCTGATTCATGCGGGGTCATGATACGTAGGCAATCCACATAGGATTCGACCATATCCATAACCAAAAAGAAAAAAAAATGAAAAAAAACTACAAAAGGAAAAATGAAAAAACCACAAAAAAGGGAAAAAAGAAAAGAAAATAGGAGAAAAAAAGAAGAGAAATCAATAAGCGGAATACCTTAATGCTGACATGGTGGCTTTGTTTTGTTGTGTCCATTTTCAGAAAGGTGACTGGTTGTGGTTCTAAAATAACTCTTCCCTATAACACAAAGTCAGAGGACAATAGCAGAGAATCTCAAGACTGAGTGGGTTGGTACCGGTACCCGACAACAGTTGGTTGAACGGAACCACGAGTTAATAGAAGAAGTCAAAATATTGAGACAACACGTGGCTGAAATGTATCGGGCGTGGATGAATGGAAAAGCACCACCCCCGCCACCACCTAGTTTCATGGACCCTGTCCTTACACGTACACTGAACCCGATGCCAAACATACCTGCCTATTGCAGCCTTTCCAACCACTCGAGTAGCTCAATTACTCGTCCCCCAACTATGCTTTCCCAACACTACTTCCGTCACCAACACCACTACTCTCCCCAGTTCACCTAAAATCGTACTTCACCTTCTAGGTACCCAGTTCCACAAAAAGCCTACCAACCCCCACAAACACACCGGAAACCCCCTGGGTCAGGTTTCAGGCCAAATAAGGCGTTTAGGGAGGAGATGTTGCTGAAGCGAGAAAAAGCTTTCACCTCTATCGGAGAATCTTATGCGAGTTTGTTCGAAAGGTTGAATCATGTTGGCTTGATTAAGCCGCTCGCCGGATGTATTCCAAATCCTCTTGCAAGAAGCTTCGATCCTACTGCACGATGTGTATACCACTCCAATGCGCAGGGGCATGATGTTGAAAGATGTTGAAATTTGAAAGAGGAAATAGAAAGAATGATTCAGGCAGGAATGATTGCGGTCCAAGGCAGTGGCATCCAGAACATTGCACAGAATCCTTTACTTGTACATAACGGAGCACATTTTGTGGGAATGATGCCCGGTGACATGGGTGATGAAAATCTTCTTGGGAGGTCAACTGAAGTTGAAGATATTGAAACAGAAAGTGATCTTGGCAACATTAATGCGGAATTCAGTGGCTAGGATGCCATGCTTGTCAATTGGGAAGGCGCTCCGTCTCTTGGAGTTTTGGTGGTATAGTTTGGTGTCATCTCTTTGCCCGGGTTATTTCAGGGTTGTAATCCGGACGTTGTCTTGAAAGTCAAAACCCTTCTATCTTTCCACTTTGCTTTGTTTAGTAATAAATTTGTTTAGTGATGTCTAGGTTTGTAATTCTAGTCTAGTCTGTTCATTTTGTTGTTCATCTTATTGTTTCAACCCATCAGTTTATTACAACTCTCCGTTTCCCGTCATTTCTAGTCATTCCATTTCTAATTACTTTACCATTCTTCTCATACTGATTTTAGCAACATGACATGCACATAATTCTCGGCCTGATTTTAAAAGTCAATGAAATAATGTTAAAGATGTAATGATACTCGGAAGAAATATTGAAATACTGTGAAGCCGGAATCAAGTGAATACTGGGGGAAAACAAAACATAAAGAAATGCCTTGGAAATGCATCATGCTTCATCGGTTTAAAGCCAAAGGCAAAAGTACCCCAAGGCTAAAGGAACCATTCGTGGTATCGAAATTGTTGCCCAATGGCATTGAGAATCGTTAAAAACAGAAGGCAAATATGTGAATCGGTCGAAAGATAGTTTGTACTTGGTAGGTTTTGAAAATTGGAATGACGAAGGCATTTTATTCGGCTATCCAAACACTTTATCCATTGATATCCCTTTGAGCCTTATTATATTTTCTTTCATACCCCTCTTTCGGAATCAACAACAAAAATTGAGGATTGAGCGGGGAAATCAAATGGAGAAACAAAAAGAAAGAAGAAAAGAAAAGAAAAAAAAAGAGAAAAGAAAAGAAGAAAAAAAAGAGAGAAAAGAGGAAAGAAAATAAAAGAAAAAGAAAAGAAAAAGAAAAGAAAAAGAAAAGAAAGAAAAAGAATGCAAAGAAAAATCGGGAGAAGTCAAGATGCAACAATGAATACGGACGTAGTCTAAACTACGTCTGACTTGATCCCGAAAGGGTACGTAGGCAGCCTCACTGAGGTTCAGTCACAATAAAGGAAAGATCCAAAAAAAATCCCCCAAGAAGGAAGCTGGGGCAGAAGTTATGGTTGTTGAATAAATAAGATTCCAGAAGTTGTAATCCTTTAACCCCCATTGAAATAATTTGAGCCTTTATTACCTTTCTTTCTAAACCCCATCCAAAAGCCTGCATTACGGTCCAAAGCAAGACCTTCTGATCAATCTTCAAGAAATGCCGAGTCAAACGAGCAAAGGTGAATCACATCAAGGGCAACACTCAAGTCCTAACAAAGGAGAATGAAGAATTCGAGAAAGATGATGAGAACCACCACGAGACTCCAAGATGAGAGAAATCAAAATGAGAGAGTCTTATCGGTGAAAACCTGCACGGGCACCGTAAGGCGACGGTGAGTTGAGAGAAAGAAAGAGCAAATGAGAGAGGCTTGATGGTGAAAACCCTATGGGCACTACAAGTCGACTAAGGATCAGATCAAAGAAATAAAGTGTTGTAGACCGGTTTCACGGCAGAACTTGCAACAAGAGTTGAACATCATATTTGCTACACAAAGAAGGCTGAAGTGCATGTTAAGGTCGCTAGAGTCGGTATTCACATCCGATAGATCATTCTTCTGTAGGTTTCTTGTTAGGAATTGTATCTTCCTTTCTCTCTATCCTTCACACCTTGTTTTACCCTCCCTCATATCGAGTCGGTCGGGTCATAACAAATAAAGAAATGATTTCAAAATTTGCCACCAAGCTTTCCAATGGCACAAGATGGGATTTGGCCAACACGACAATTGTCGTAAGTCAAGAAAAGACAAGGCCAGGTGCTTTAAGCCAAAAGAGCAACATGTGCAATGGAGCGGGCAACAATAAAAATGTTTGGGGTTCATGCAAGACACAAAGGTCGGCAAAGAGCCAATTCGGGAACAATATAATAAATGGAAACATGGGATTTGAAAAGAAAGTTATATATTCTGACAAAGGGAAGAGTCAGTCAAGAAACACCCAAGGTTGGCAAATAAAGTCATTGAGGGAGTCATAGACCTCAAGATCGGATTTTGTGGGATCCGTCAAGGAACAACATACATGCCGTAAGGAAGGCGGGTTTTGAACAAAAAAAGAATGAAAAGAATAGTCGGTGAACAGGCCAAGCACTCAAGTGGAAAGTTCAAGGCCACAACCAACCACCGCATTCTAAACTGACAGAGTTTTCTTTGCTTTGAAACAGGAGCAAAAGATATTGTCAAACTGAGGCAGGAAAATTTTTTTTGTCATCGGATAGTCATCCGAAGAGCATGAAGGTGAATACAATTGTTTTTGAAGATGAACAATTCAAGTTGAAAGGTAAATGAAGCAAGTATCGGAGATTGATACAATCTTAGTTTGTTGAAACTTTCTCCTAAGACAAAAGTCTTAGTCCGATGAATTTTTCACCTAAGATGAATGGATAAAATCTTAGTCTATTGAATCTTTCTCCCAAGATAAAAAGTCTTGGTCTGATGAATTTTTCACTTAAGATGAAAGGAAAGAATCTTAGTCTGTTGAAACTTTTCCCTAAGATGGAAATCTTAGTCTGAGGAATTTTTCACCTAAGATAAAGGGCTAATGTAAAAAACGAAGGCATAATTTGAAAAGAAAAGGGCAAAAGCCGAAAAAGAAAGGAAAGTATAAATAGACCTAGTCCGAAGAGTTATCTCCTGGAGTCATAAACTCAGTCTGATGGATATTCCTCCTGAGATCATACAAATGAATAGACCCAATCCGAAGAGTTATCTCCTGGAGTCATAAACTCAGTCCGATGGATAATCCTCCTGAGATTACATTGAAATTGACATAGTCCAATGAGAATCAAAATCTTAGTCTGTTGAAACTTTCTCCTAAGATTAAATGTCTTAGTCTGATGAATTTTTCACCTAAGATAACCTTCAAGGTAACACAAAAGTTTTAATTTCATGCATTTTTAGTTTCTGTCCAGGCGCCCACCTTCTAACACGGGAATACTTTTCTGCATTGCACGTTTAATTTCTGTTAGGCGCCCACCTTCTAACACGGGAATACTTTTCTGCATTGCACGTTTAATTTCTATTAGGCGCCCACCTTCTAACACGAGAATACTTTTCTGCATTGCACGTTTAATTTCTGTTAGGCGTCCACCTTCTAACACGGGAATACTTTTCTGCATTGCACGTTTAATTTCTGTCAGGCGCCCACCTTCTAACAAGGGAATACTTTTCTGCATTGCACGTTTAATTTCTGTCAGGCGCCCACCTATGTAACAAGGGAATATTTTCATATATGTCTGCATTTAAAAAGAAAAACAAGAAAAAATAAAATTCTAATAATCAAAAACATGATGTGCCCAGTCACCATACTGGGGCAGAAAAATCTTTCTTTGGTTGTTTATTTTGTCACAAGTAGGGGTCCACCTGGAGAATGGACGAATACTTCATATTGAAGAAGTTGAACAAGTCAAGGCAATAACAAGAATACCGGTGAAAAGTTGAACAAGTCAAGGCAATAACAAGAATGTTGTTGGAAGGAATACAAGACACAAGATAAAGATAATACAAAAAACAAGTTGGAAGACATAGATATGATTTTCTTTTGTAATTCATAGACTGTAACTTAGGCTAGTTTCTTTTATTTTTACCATGGTGTAATAAGGGGTCAGTCAGCAGTGACGGCAGTAACAACAGCAACAGCAGTGAGATCACAGTCCTTGGTAGTCCCAACTACCAGACCTTCCCGAACTACACTGACCTGATTCCTGTTTAGCCCAGGATATGTAGGCAACCTGTGAAGCAGGGTGTGGTCAAAAACATTTCAAAATGCTTCACAACGGAATACTCGAACGGGTAAAAATCGTTCATAGTTTCTCACTTATCTTTGCACGGAAACTCTTCGTGTCCCCGAGCAAAGAGGGGCAGCTGTGAGCACGTGATTTTTACCCGATACATGAGTTATTCCTATAAAATTCAAAATAAATGATTTTTTATTATTTTTTATAATTTTGTGTGAATTTTGTGTTAGTTGTTTGCGTGTGATAAATGAAAATACAAAAAAATTGCATTCTTAGGAAATTAATTCATTTTTAACAAATTAGAGAAAAAATCAAAAAAATTAGTTAGCTTTTTAAAATTGAAAATCGCCAAAAAAAAAGAAGGTAATTAGTTTGTTTTAATTAGTTCCAAATAATTACAAAGTAGGAAGAATATAAAAAATACAAAACAAATAAAAAATACAACAAAATACAAAAATACAAGTTAGAGTAAAGAAAAACAAAGAAAATACATTGAATAAAATAGTTGGGCCAAAGTTGAAGTACCCAAACCAAATCCCAGCCCAAACGTCCCCAGCCCGTACCTAGCCAATACCCAGCCCAAACGACCCATAGCCTACCCGTTTCCCCTTACCCAATCTCAGCCGTAAATCCCTTTTAATCCAACGGCTACAATATCATCAGCATAATACACCTTAAGACAAAAACCTAGGAGACATACACAAACATTTCTCTCATCTCCAAAGACAGTCGCCTCATTCCTTCTTCTTCTTCAACAATACCCGCCTAGGTTTTCGCCGTCAACCGCCGTGCCTTCAACGCCAAACGCTACCAAAACTACATCATGGAATCGCCTGAGTACCCTCATCACAAAGACCCCACCATTCACCTTCAAATCTCATTGAAACGGGTTGAATATGTATTTCATTGTTACTATCTCCGCCGTCTACGGCGGCGACAGTTGTTCAAACCTTACCCTTTTAACACCCCAACCTCATTCTAAAGCCCAGAAACCCTAGGACATCACTGAAAATCAACAAAGGTTTTGAGAAGAGTTTGCCGGAAAATCAATGTTCAAGTTCGGATTCAAGAATTTCTCAAGAAGAGTTCAAGAAAACGAAGAATAATCAAGAGAGATGCAAGAAGAAAATGAAGAAAAACGCAAGAAAAACAGAAAAAAGAGAAATACAGAAAAAATAAATGGCAAAAAGAGCTAAGTGTTTCTTTTTCTTTGTTTTTGATTTTTGTTTAATTCCATGGCATGATTGAGTTCGTTTAGTTTCTCTTCTTTGTTCTTTCGATTTCTGAAAGTGTGATTAATTGATTCGACTCTGTTAATTCGGCTGTTTATTTGATCTAAGTAATAGTCACTTGAAATGTCTAACTGATAAAAGGTCCAGTTGAGATGTTCAGCTGGTCGTTTAGGACAACTTCAAGGGGCTATTTATGTATTTCGCCTATTTTAAATATAGTACTGAGCATATACCCCCTCTGTTTTTGTTTCTGGTGCAATTTCGGTTTGGGGCATGCTTACCCTAAAATCTGAGCAACAATTAAATTTGTATTGTAGTTTTAAAGATATGTGATTTAAATCAATTGTATAAATTAAAGAGTAAATGTCACGACCCGGATTTCCCACCATCGGGAGTCATGATAGCTCATACTAGTGGAAGCTAGGCAAGCCAACTGTTAGTTACATTTTTCATTAATTACCACTCACTTCTTAAGACTTTGAATAAAATCATATAATTACAGCGGAATAATTAAACTTAGCGGAAGACTTAGTCAATTTTATCAACTATGATACAGAAAACTCAAACATGATACACTACCCAAGACTGGTGTCACAATACTCACGAACTTCTAAGAATAATACACATAATCGTCTGAAAGAAATTAAGTTGTTTATCTCGAATACATGAGATAACAGAATGAAATACATAGGAGACAACGGGTCCTACGGACGCCTGCAAGGCTACCTCGAAGTCTCAGTAGTCGGAATATCCACAATCGTGCTATTGCTGCTGCTGCTGTCCGTAACCTGTATCTGCGCAAAAAGAGCGCAGAGTGTAGTATCAACACAACCGACCCCATGTGCTGAAATAAATCTGTACCCAATAACCGAGTTTCTCCCGGTTCAAACCATCCAACCGGAGAACGATACCGCCTACCATACAAGGCTTCATAAGGAGCCATCTGGATGCTCGATTGATAACTATTATTATAAGCAAACTCTGCCAAAGGTAGGAATTGATCCCATGAACCTCTAAAATCAATAACACACGCCCGAAGCATATCTTCCAGTATCTGAATAGTCCTCTCGGACTAACCATCCGTATGGGAATGAATGGTTGTACTTAGCTGAACTTGCATGCCCAACTCTCGTTGAACCGCCTTCTAGAAATGTGAGGTAAACTGTGCACCTCGATCTGAAATAATAGAGATAGGCACACCATGAAGGCGAATGAACTCCCTGATATAAATCCCAACTAACCTCTCGGATGAATAGGTAGTGGCAATAGGAATAAAATGAGCTGACTTGGTCAGCCTATCTACCATCACCCAAACAACATCAAACTTCTTCCGAGTCATCGGAAGTCCAGAAATGAAGTCCATCGACATTTGGCACACAAATGCGCCCTTGCATCCTTAGGATCCCATCAACATCTAAGGTGAGCTGTTTAGCACCTCCTCGCTGAACCGTGTCTTTAAGGTCACATAAATAGGAATCATTATATTGTTGATCGCGGATACACTCCAATAATGAAGAGCGAGCGATCGCACAAGCTAGTGCTCGACTAGGCTCAGAAATATCCAACCTCACAAATCGATTGGCCAAGGACTGAACATCCAAAGCAATTGGCCTCTGATTGACTGGAATATAAGCAAGACTGCCCATACTGGCTGTGTCACACCTCTTTTTTACGCACCCCGCATGGACGCAAGATATAAAAGAGAGTTTTTCCAATTAAAGGACAACCAAAACGGGATTCATTTATTGAGATTCGGAGTCGCCACTAGGGAGATTTATGGTGTCCCAAGTCACCGGTTTGAAACCCGAATTGAGGAAAGGTTTGACTCTATTTAATGGTCCGCGAACCAGAAATCCGGATAAGGAATTCTGTTAACCCGGGAGAAGGTGTTAGGCATTCCCGAGTTCCGTAGTTCTAGCACGGTCGCTTAACTATCACATTTGGCTTATTTATCTGATTTTTACAGTTATGTACTTAAATGCAAATTAATATCTCTTTACCGCTTTTATTTATTATTTACGAGAAGAGAATGTTGCCTAAAAATATGTTTCAAATCACGTCACATGAAATGCACCCGGATCCTCGACACATTCTTATTTAACATTTTGGGATTTGGATTTGGGCCGCATGAAATGCACACCCGTATTTATGAAGGTAAAATTATTAAAATACGCGCCTAGAACGATTACTTATTTACATTTTTTGAGAAGGCCATGAAATTTGCTAAGAAACGACACATCTCGAAATCTAAATATTTATATATATACATTTATGAGGGTTTGATGATTGTTGCCATGAAATCCATTTATCTACACCCAGATGATTGCTAATCAAGACTTGATTAAGCATCTTATGTCATTTGCGGATTATTTGAACATATGCATGAGAAGAAGAAATAATGGCTAGCAAGAGATTCCCTGTTACTACGTAATCTATTCTATCATTCCAAACTAAAAGTAGTTATAACTGATTATCCGTATCTATCACAAGCTCATTGATCCTAACAAATAATATTTCCACAGTCTATCACAAATCTACATGGTTCAAATCAGTAGAGACAATTTTAATTAAACAGTTCCTAATGAAATATAACTAAACCATTGTACATTCTCAAATTGACTATCATTACAACCATTCATGGGGGGACAATGAATCTGAAATACTGCTTCACTCTTATTCCAGTTCAAGATTGCCTAAATGAATTCGAACGTGTACCTGGAAATTGATAACAGAGATGCAGAAATGAGATCAGCGACAGCTTGGCAGTAAAGAAAACAAAAACTCAGCAATCAGCAGAGTACCAGCAATCAAACAGCAAGTCACCAGAATACTAATTCCAACCCAGAATCCCAAATAGTTGCAAATAGCAAAATAGCCCCAGCACACTTAAAACCCAGTTTGTAAGTTCCAGGAAAGACCAAGGCAGCAAAACAGATATACCCCAAGTATGCCCAACTGATCTCGAATTAACAGAGATAAACCAATCAATAACTGAACGATGCCAACAGCTTGAAACCCCAATCCTAAGTGACTTAACAGAATCAAACACTCAGCTAAACCCTCCCACACATGTATTTTTAGTGAACTTCAACAATCAAAAAGAGGGAACACTGGTCCAGTTTCGAAATGGAGAACCGGGCAGCAATGCTTTGGATAATTTTTTAGAAAATGGAACTCAAAAATTAGTAGTGCAGCAATGCTTTCAAGCTTCTTTTCAGAATTATATTTCTCTCTTTTATGTGTATCTGTCCCTCTCTATGTTTCAGAGTACTCTCCCTTTCAAAATCCATTTCTAATGTATGCTCTTCCAAGAAGACCCCCTACTCTGTTTTTAACCCTATACTTATAGTTTTCAAATTAACTCCTGATTGATGCCACCAATCCTAAACTAAGCCCCTGCCCATCCATATCTCTGCCCAGCCCATGATATTCCCTGGCATCCTTGACACTGGTTTTGTCACTACAATATGTCTAAGCATGGGGCATTTTTAAATTAATAAACATGGGGCATTGGTGGGAAACTCTGCTGTACAGCAGGTTCCACCAGCAGTCCTAATGTGCGCTACACTCTATCAATTAAACCCTTCAGTTCCTAACTAACAAACAACTATATCCAATTCACCACTTAATTAAAACAACGGTTCAAAGAAAAAATCTCGATCCAACAGTGATTCACAATGTGATTTACAGTGTCGATTTCTGCCGTAAAATTCTAATAAGCAGACCTACGAAACTAATCGACAACATTCGTATAACTCATATAAGTAACAACGATCAATCATTTACTCAGTGATTCAAAATGCTCAGGCAAACAAAACACAAAAATGCAGAATTTAGCTACTTGACAGTATCGTTTACAACCAATTCGTGTTTCTATATCGTAATCTACTCCGACATACAACCAAAATAAGAATGACCAAATAAAGGTCTTACGGGGTAGAAGCAGAGAAGATTAAACATCAAACACAAAACAGACACAAACTAACAACTAAATCAATACAATGAGCACAACAATAAAACAGAAGGAAGAGAATGAAAAATGGGATACCTCCAAAAAGAGAAATCAAAATCGGACGGACTCGGCTCCAAAGGCTTCGATTTTGCACCCTTTTGAAGTAAATGAACTTTAATTGAAGTGTTTTTTAAACGAAAAACACTCCAATTAAAGTCTGTTGCCTTCAAATACCGTTGACTCGACGAAATCCCTAATTTTTGGGTTCTAGGGTTCTTGAGGGTGGGTTTTGGGGCTTTACTGGTTCTGGCATGATTCGAACTAAACCAGGGTTAGTAGGGGTGTGAGGAGTGTTTGGGGTGAGTTTGGGGTGGTTTGGGGTTGGTTTGAGTTTGACTCGAATCTTCAAATGAAGATTCGAGAATTTCTAGATAGATTCGAAACAAACCATGCACGGGGTTGGATAGGGGAGGTCGGGGCGAGTATGTGGTGTAAATTTGGAGGTCATTGGCCACCGTCCGCCGCCGTGGGCTATTTCAGGTGGGCGGAGGACGGCGGAGTGAGGCGAAAGACGGTTGGTCTCTGAAGGGTGTGGAGAAGACGGGTTTGGCTTAGGGGGCTGGGTTGAGAGATGAAGCTTATATACGAGGGTGGGGATTTAATCGTGACCATCCGATTAAGTTAGATCAATGGCCTGGATTAATTTTCTAAGGAGAAACGACGCCGTTTTCTTCTTAGTGGGGTTGGGTCGGTTTAGAGTTGACTGGGTCGGGGCAAGCTTGGGTCGTGATGATATGGTATCGGCCGTTAGATCAACTGAATCAAACGGCCCAGATCGATGCCTCCTGAACGAGTGATAGGGGAGATCGTGGCCATAGGATCAATTCGAAATGAACGGCCACGATTGAAGATGAATTGGACTGGACCAGGGATAACTCGATTGGGCCTGGTTTTGGACTAGGTTTTGGCCCAAATCTGATTTCCTTATCTCTTTATTTCCTAAAACTAGACTATATATTGTATTATATATATATATATATATATATATATATATATATATATATATATATATATATATATATATATATATATATATATATATATATATATATATATATATATATATATATATAATATCAGATTAACTTGTAACACATATAATTAATTTTTTACTAACAATTAACATAATTAAATACCAAATCCTACAATTGTACATTAAATGACAAGAAATGCGAAAAATACATTTTTATGATTTTTTCATTTTCGTAAAAATAAACTTAACTATTTCTAAGTACGGAACTAATCCTAAAAATATAAATGCAACATATTTGGTATATATATATATATATTTTTTTTATTAACTTAAACAAATAGACATGGTCACACAAATGCAAACAATAAGAAAAAGAACATGTAATCCACAAATATTGCAAACAAACACAAAGACTCTTTTATTTTTGACATTTTGGGAGTAATTCTCGTATAGGGCAAAAATCACGTGCTCACAGGCTGACTACCTACTCAAAGCGTCAGCCACCACTTTTGCTTTTTCCCCTGATGATATAAAAAGGTGACATCATAATTTTTCCGCAATCCAGCCATCTTCTCTGCCTCATATTCAACTCTTTCTGCTTAAACAAATACTGAAGACTCTTATGATCGGTGTACACTTCACATGCTACACCATACAAATAATGCCTCCAGATCTTCAATGCGTGAATAATCGCCGCCAATTCTAGATCATGCACTCGATAGTTCTTCTCATGAATCTTCAACTGCCTCGAAGCATAGGCAATAACCTTGCCATCCTGCATTAACACTGCACCAAGCCCAATACGGGAAGCATCACAATAAACAGTATAAGGTCCCGTACCTGTGGGTAAAACCAATACCGGTGCCGTGGTCAAGGTTGTCTTGAGCTTTTGAAAGCTCGCCTCACATTCATCCGACCATTCAAATTGAACACCTTTCTGTGTCAATCTGGTCAGTGGAGTTGCAATAGATGAATACCCCTCCACGAATCGCCGATAATAACCTGCTAATCCCGAGAAACTCTGAATCTCTGTGGCTGATGTCGGTCTAGGCCAGTTCTTGACTGCCTCAATCTTCTTCGGGTCAACCTGAATACCTGCTGCCGTCACAATATGACCAAGGAATGCAACTGAACTTAGCCAAAATTCACACTTCAAAATTTTGCATATAGTTGGCTATCTTTCAGAGTCTGCAAAGTCACTCTGAGATGTTGCGCATGCTCCTCATGACTGCAAGAGTAGGTCAATATGGAAACAATGAAGACTACAACGAACAAGTCTAAATAAGGCACAAACACCTCATGCGTATGCACATATCCATGACTCTGAAGTCTGGCCATAAGAGTTGTTCTTAAATTACAACATTGTCAATTAACCCTATTATCAAATATCTATTCCAAAACTCCCACTTTACTCACAGTGAGGTATGGAAACCTCATGATTACTTTCTCGAATTAATGCATCATATTTATCCTTACCTGGTGCTCATCTCAAAGTCTAGAACTCAACGGTCACAAAATAGAAACGGCTAAATATGAATAGAAACTGTGCAAGGATTGTCAAATAATCCTAACATGCATGGCTCAAATTTAGGATATTATGCTAGATTTTTTTATTTCCAAAAAGGGAAAATTTTAAACACAAATTTTTCACCACCAGGACCTTGTCCTCATATAATATTCACCGCAGCTTGCAGCTCGTTTTTTTAAAGCAAATATTTTCACGTTATACAAAAATTTTGAGGATCTCATCCTCCACTCTAAATCACAAGTATTTGCACATTGTGCCACTGATGTTTTTCATTTCCTTTCTTTCTTCTTTTCAACTATTGTCCGTCAAAGAGTATCTCGGCATAAAAGAACCCTCATACCGACAGGGTATACAATTTAACCATTGAAAATAGTTATTTCAGGAATTACATCAATTCCCATTGTAATGATTAATATACAGTCACTTTTGACCTCATCAATATTCCTAGTGACCAATACATAATAATAGAGATAATTATCTCCATTTAATAGCACAACGTGAGTATTCACATATGTAGATTTGATGATTACGAAGCTCACTCATGAGCGGAGCATATTAAGAGGACTTGCCTCAATTCTTCAAAGATCAAATCAAATTGAGGAAAAATGTTCCTTCTATAACAATCAGAATTGTACATGTGATAACATCATCTGGTGTAGTGACCTCAGTCACACCATAGAAATTATGTCAACAACTAGATCTCCACCTCTAGGAGTCTCACCTCCGCCTCTAACATCCTGACCCCTAACTCTAGCTGGTCATGTGAGTTGAGTATTGACTGCAATGGGGCACGTAGCTTGACTGCATTCATAAATTATATTTCTCCAATCTTCCACTTTCACAAAAATTCCTTTGAGGCTCAGCTAACTTATTGAACATGACGACATACTCGGACACTGTTGAACTACCCCATTTGCTCATATACTCTTTATTATTCTTTGGGCTGATTCTTACCCCCTGCAAAGTACTAAACCTCAAATATGCATAATTTATTTGGGGAACCTTTCCATACCATATATATACATTCCAAGCCAAAATTGGCATAACACATGGCCATTCGATCCATTCACTAATAGTGGATTTCCCCCTTTTGGCTATAAGTCAAAGTCACAACATCTGATAGTCCACAATAATTGTTCTTCACAACTTCAAATAAATCAACCAGACGTCAAGGTCCATTGAAACCATAGACGGTTAGTAAATACATTATGTTTCCACTACTTCACTCACTACCCGAAACATAGTAGAATCAACCCTCCGGCTTTCGACTATTCTCGCGTTCTGCAATATCTCATAGCAACGGTCAATAAATTCCCTTGGGTTCTCAAAAGATGCACCACCGAAGGAGATAGCGAAGAGTTTGGTGAAACTTATCCGAAACTCCGTAAAACTTCTGAAGGCATTGTTGATCTATCACCAGCATGTGCCAATGTCGGCTGAAGAAGCAATACATGCCTTCGCCGTTCGTGGGAAGACAAGAGTAGAAATTCAACTTAACATTTGAAGAACAAACTCGCACGATAGGAAAGAATGAAGGGAATATTTTCCTAACTCCGTAGCCTCTGGGATAAATACAGACGTCTCCGTACCGATCCCTCAGACTCTACTAAGGTTGTTCGTGAGTTATGAGACCTGTGCAACCTAGTGCTCCGATACCAACTTGTCACGACCCGGATTTCCCACCATCGGGAGTCATGATGGCGCCTACTAGTGGAAGCTAGGCAAGCCAAATGTTACTTACATTTTTCATTAGTTACCACTCTCTTCTTAAGACTTTGAATAAAATCATATAATTACAGCGGAATAATTAAACTTAGCGAAAGACTTAGTCAATTTTATCAACTATGATATAGAAAACTCAAACATGATACACTACCCAAGACTGGTGTCACAATACTCATGAACTTCTAAGAATAATACACATAATCGTCTGAAAGAAATTAAGCTGTTTATCTCGAATACATGAGATAACGGAATGAAATACATAGTTAGAGGAGACAACGGGTCCTGCGGACGCCTGCAAGGCTACCTCGAAGTCTCAGTAGTCGGAATATCCACAATCGTGCTATTGCCGCTGCTGCTGTCCGTAACCTGTATCTGCGCAAAAAGAGCGCAGAGTGTAGTATCAGCACAACCGACCCCATGTGCCGGTAAGTGCCTGGCCTATCCCGGCGAAGTAGTGACGAGACTAAGGCCAGTCACCCACATAAATATGTACATTTGAAATATATATACATATACAACAGCAGAAAACGTTAACGAACATTTATAAGGAAAGAACCTGCTCTGAAATAACAATCAATAACTCATACTATCCAGAGTAATCTGGTCAACGGAACAAATCTTACTTTCATCTCTCAATTCATTTTTCATTTCATATCTTGTGGTAGGCGTACCACCCGCTCCCAAATGTAACAATAGGCTATTCATATCTTGTGGTACGCGTACCACCCGCTCCCAAATGTAACAATAGGCTATCGGCAACTATGGCCAATGCCAAGATTCAAATCACTTTGTGGTCGGCGTGCCACACGATCCCATTTCTTATCATAAAAGTGGTCGGCGTGCCACACGATCCCAATTCTTTAATATATAAGTGGTCGGCGCGCCACACGATCCCAATTCTTTAATATATATATATTACCGGCAATAAGCCAATAACCTCTGATCAACAGTGAATATATAAAAGTATTACCGGTATTAAACCAATAATCTTTACTTCAACAATATTGATATTACCGGTGTAAAAACCAATAAATGACAATAAATCAACGATACATCCCCGTTACCGGTGTAATGCCAATAACTCTTAATCAACAATTATATGTACTTTACCGGTATAAAACCAACAAATGATAATGAATCAACAATTTACCTCTGTTACCGATGTAATATCAATAACTCTAAATCAACAATTTATATGTACTTTACCGGTATAAAACCAATAATAATCTCCCTTCACATAATCACTTAGGATTAATAAGAATTTAATCCATTTTTAAGACTCACGGTTATGCTCGACCCCCAACGTATAGATACTCGTCACCATGCCTATACGTCGGAGTCACATATCACAATTTACACATAAAGTCAATTCCTATTCCCTTAAGCTAGGATAGAACAAACACTTACCTCGATGTTTACGAACAATTCAACCCGTGGCAATGCCTTTTTCCTTTCAAATTTAGCTCCAATCCAATCGTATCTATACACAATTGATTTGATATCATCAATACTACTCAACAAACTAATTCATATGGCCAATTACAATTATTACAACATTCTGCCCGGAATAGTGAATATCGACCCCGGGCCCACATGGTCGGAACTCGGGGTTCGAACCAAAATCCGGTTACCCATCCCCCACGAGTTCAAGTATATGATTTGTTTCAAAATCGGACCTCAATTCGAGGTCCCATTACCCAATTCATGAAAACCCTATATTCTACCAAAAACAAGAAATTCTACCATGAAACCTTTGATTTCTATTGAAAAACATGTTTAATGTTGTTAGCAATTGAAAGAATTAAGTAAAAAGTGACTTACAATTGTTTTGAAGAAGAGGGAGTTCGTGAAAAATCGCCAATGGATGTTTTTGGGTTGTGAAATATGAAAAATGAAGCTGAAAAACGTGATTTACAGGTCTCTGTATTTGCATTTGCGACCAGGGGTTCGCAATTGCGAACCCCGACCAAATTCTAGAGTTCGAAAAATAAGCTAAGGATGGGAAGTTCGCATTTGCGAAGCCAAGGCAAATGCTGGGAGGTTCGCATTTGCGACATAATGTTCGCATTTGCGAACAAGGCTGGATTCAAGGGATGTTCGCATTTGCGACAGGAGCTTCGCATTTGCGAAGCCAAGCGTTTAAGGGAGGGCCTCGAAATTGCGAGGTTTTGTTCGCAATTGCGAACTAAGTAGTCAAGGACACCCCTTCTCATTTGCGATCAAGGGTTCGCATTTGCGAACCCAGCCTTGACCTGTCACCTTCGCATTTGCGAGAAATTCTTCGCAAATGCGAAGCCAACAGCTGGGTGAAAAACCAGCAGTGCAAAAATTCAGAAATTGATCCAACGGCCTATCAAATCGTTACCCGAGCCCCCTGGGTTCCAAACCAAACATGTACACAACATCAAAAACTCATTACAAACTTATTCGTGCGATCACATAGCCAATATCATATCGTATTCATCAAATCAAGCCTCAAGTTCATGATTTTCATACTTTTGGTTTTCAAAACATTCAAACTGGGAACTCAAGGTCCAAAACAAATCAAACGACATCCGAATGTCACCAAACTTTGCAGAAAGCACATATATAATATTTAAGACTTGTACCGGGCATCGGAACCAAAATACGAGCCCGATACCAAGGTCAATTAATTCATTTTCCTTTAACAATTACATCAAAAACAATTTCACAGAAAAATTCATAACTTGGGCTCAAGGCCTCAGAATTCGACTCCGGACGCATGTCCAAGTCCCATATTTTCCTACGGACCTTTTGGGACCATCTAATCTCGGGTCCGGGTCCGTTTACCAAAAATGTTGACCGAAGTCAACCATATCAATATTAATATTATTTTTCTCCAAATTACTCATAGAATTCAAATTTTCTATCACAAAATCTTTCCGGCTACATGTCCGAATCATGCACGTAAATCGAGGCAATATAGAATGAGGTTTTCAAGGCCTCAGAAGCTCGAAATGATTAACCCAAACCCATAACCCATAACTAGGGCTGTGCATGGATCGGATCGGATCGGATTTAGCATATTTCGGATTGAAATTTCGGATTTCGGATTATAGAAATTGCAATCCGAATCCGATCCGAATTATATCGGATTGGATCGGATTTGTAAAATTCGGATCGGTTTGGTGATCGGATTTTCGGATCGGATTGTACGCATTATTAAGGACCTTTTCTTTTATTCTTTTTTGCATTTTCCATTCCTGTTTTGGATGTTACAAGATTCTGTGAAGTGTATAGTAAACAAAAGCAAACTCTAATAGAATAAATGAGTTTAAAAATTATACAAGACAAGTTGTCGAGCTTGCACAGTCAAAGAGGTTTTAGCATCAAAATTTGCTCCAATTCTACACTCCTGCACTTCTCTTACAGAAAGTAATATTGGTTCTATTCTTAAAAAAGAAAAGCAGGTTCATGCCCAAGTGACTGTAAATGGAATCCAAACCATATGTCCCTGCAATTCAACAGAACTATAGCTAATAGTTCAATATAAAGGTCATTAATAATTCAACAGTTCAACATAGTTCATCTCAGTGAACATCAGTCAAGAAAAAGAAAGCTGCAATTCCTAATTCTTGTGATAGAATCCATTACATAAAGAAAACACAATCTCCATAACAAAACATAATTCCTTAATACATTACACAACCAGAATTCCTTAATAGATTACACAAAAAAGTTCCAACTTCTATGGTTGTCGCACTCGGTCCTAATTCCTGGCACGCATTCAAGTTCTGCAACACTGAACAACATATAGAGCATCAAAATTATAGATTAGTCTTAGAGCAAACATTTCAAAAGCTAATTAATTAACACACAGGGAATTTTGAAGCTGAATTAACACTTAACATCCGTGAGTTACGACTTTATAGCAAAATCAGCCAGCACTAACTAGATAACCTAGTAACCTTAACAAAAAATTTGAGCAAACAAACATCATCGAGAACATCCAATCCATAGATAGTAACTCAGTAGCTCATTTTCATTGAAAAATACTTAGATACAACATGAGTTTTCATGTGTACCTCTCTGCCAGAACATAACAAATAGGAAATAACAATAAAGGTTGAACACTAAGGCTCTACCAAAAAATTACTTGGTAGTGCTGCTGCCCAGCTAGCAGCCATGGCATGAAACGTGGTAATGATTTAACAAGAAAGAAACAATTATATTTGATAGCCCAGTTCATAAAAAAATGAAGTTGTATCATACTTGTTAAATCAAATATAATTGTTGTATTTTATGGCAAAGATGTTGTATTCTCAAAGAATATAAAAAACGTGGTAATGATTTAACAAGAAAGAAACAAAGAAATGGCAAAGATGTTGTATTTTATCAAGTTTATAAAAAAATGAGATGTTGCGGCACTATTTCAAAAGGCTGAACAGTGAACACTAAGGCTGAAGCTATCTGCAGCATGCTTATATGCATGTTGTATTTTATCAAGTTTTCAAAGCTATAGTTAATGCAGCAGCCCATATACATCAATGAATATAGTTAATCAAAGCTATAGTCATTTACATAGCTAATGTAGCAGCCTATATACATCAATGAATATGCAACAACCTATATACAACAACCTATACAAGTTGTTTTCAATGTTTGTGCAATAGCCTATATGTAGCAACTTATATGCAAGTCTATGCTTTCTATGGAACAATTTAACAGCAAGACTATACCTTTTATATGTCGACGATGCAAGGCTCTCTTCCGGTATTAATAAACTCTGCAGAATATAGTAATAGAATAAATGAGTTAAAAATAATCTAAATAAACATAAGTATACATTAAACACAAGTAAAGTAATAGAAGAAATAAGATAGTATTACCCGCTTCAAGTTGTTCAAGATTATCTAAATCTTCTTCAATTTTAACCGGAGTTGTTGATTCGTTCCGGAGCCAATCTTGGACACACACAAGAGCTTGAACCAATCTAGGAGTCAATGAACTCCGAAATGGATCAAGTATGCGTCCACCAGTACTAAAGGCTGATTCTGAGGCAACACTAGAAATAGGAATGGCTAGCACATCACGTGCCATCTCAGCAAGAGTGGGAAATCTGGGTGAATTCAACTTCCACCACCCCAGAATGTTAAATTTTTCAAAGTCTTCCTCAACATCTTCACCTAAATATTTATCTAACTCTGTTTTAGAATCAATTCCTTCACCCTTCTTATGCTTTTTTAAATCTAACATGAATTTTGAAAGCGATGATGAAGAAGTAGATGAAGTTGGAGAAGATGGAGAAGAACCGGGGGAAGACGGAGAAGAACCAGGGGAAGATGGGGAAGAACCAGGGGAAGATGCACCAGAACCATCATTCTTATTTGCATACACATTGAACAATGATTCAATGTATGCCTTTACCTCAATTTGTATTTTCACACCTATTGTTTCTCCAAACATAGCAGCAAGAGCAAATGAAAGAGATTGAAATTTGTGGCGTGGATCGAACACACATGAAATAAAAATCATTTTGTTCATCTTTTGTGGATCCCCCCAATACTTATCAAACTTTTCTTTCATATTCTTTGCCATTTCTTTCAAAGTAGCATCTTCACTTTGCATCAACTCTTTCAAAGAAGAACCAACAACACATATCTCAAGAAAGTGCACATTAGACGTAATATAAAGTGTACCTGATATTTTCAAAGTGAGTTCATAAAATATTTCAAGAAACTTCACAATACGTCTTACACTATCCCAATCAATACTTAAAAGTGGACCTGCAGGCTGTCCATCCTCACAAATACAGTTAGAAATACATGACATCAAACCATAATCAATATCACAATATTTTGTAAAGGCTTCCTCGTAAACCGTAGCAACCTTCAACATCAAATATGTGGAGTTCCACCTAGTAGGAACATCCAAGCACAACGATTTTTTAGAACTTATCCTATCGAGATCACAACATTCTTTAAACTTCTTCCATCTTGCGGGAGATTGCCTAATGTACCTAACAGCTTGTCTTATTCGTTCCACATATACACTCCCATCTCTCAACCCATCTTGAACAACTAGATTGATAATGTGAGCCATACATCTAACATGAACATGCTTACCTTCCATCAGGTTAGTGTTCCATCTAGTAAATTGTTTGGATAATTCTTTAACCATGACATCGTTAGAACTTGCATTATCAACTGTCACAGTAAATACTTTATCCACTCCCCATTCAAGTAAACACTTAGCAACACCACTTGCTAGATCTTGACCTTTGTGACTAGTAATTGGACAAAAATTTAATATCTTTTTATGCAAATTCCAATTCTTGTCAATGTAATGTGCCGTAACACACATATAGTTAATTCTTTGAATTGATGTCCAAGTATCAGTCGTAATGCAAATTCTCTGTTTTGATTCTTTAAAAATTGACTTCAAAGCAAGTCTTTCATCATGGTAAATCTCAAGACAATCCCTAGTCATAGTAGTACGAGATGGAATATGAAATAAAGGCTGAAGAGTGCTCACGAAGTCTCTAAATCCATCCTTTTCAACAGAAATGAAGGGTTGTTCATCTATAATTATCATACGAGCTAAAGCCCTCCTACATGAATCTTGATCAAATTTCCAAGAGATAAGTGAGACATCACCTGTTTGACCTTTCGATTGAAAAGCTAATTTTGTCTGGCTTGTCTCCGGCTTGTGGGGATTGTTCGGACACTTGAGAAGATGTGATAGCAAATTGCTTGTACCACTGTTTTTGGTGTTAGCTACATATTCTTCTGCACAGTACTTGCATTTTGCCTTTTCAACACCCTCGTCATCAGTGAACTTAGTGAAGTGTCGCCAAGCCACTGATCTCTCTTTCATGGTTTTTCTTTTCTTCGAACCAGATTCAGATTGGACGTTGGTTGTGGAATCATTTGAAGCACCACTTTCACCACCTTTTACAAGAGTTTGAACTTCATTCACCATCTCTACTTCATCTTCCATCTACGAAACAAAACAAAAAATTTAAAACTAAAATCAGATTCAAAGTAGTATTATAGTCCATGTAAGAAAAAACATATTGTGCGATTCAACATATCACCAGCATTTACAAATTTAAGAAAAACATAGAACTATTGGATACATTTCATTTTGATTTATACACAATACAGATAAAATGACAACACACCAGGAAAGGAAAAGCCAAGCTAGCAAAGCAAAGCAAAGCAAAGAGAAGCATATCCTGAATTCATCAGCCATTAGCAGCAAATTGATTTTCTCAATATAGCTGTAACTTACTTTATATTGACTCAAGAGTGAAACCCCTAATTTATTTCATCAATTTATCCAAGAAATAAAAGATAAAAAATACTTCCTTTAAACTCTAAGAAAGTGGGAGAAAGAGAGAGAGATAACGAGAGAGAAAGAGTGAGTGTGTCTTACCAGTAAGATCGACGGTCGCCGGAACACTGAGAAGAAACAGAGGAGCGACGAGTAGTAGCTAGCAGCTTGCGGCGTGAAGCAGTAGTCTCTGGCGTGAAGCAGCTGCTCTGAAGTCTGAAATGGAACTTGTGAATGTGAAGAAAAGAACAGAATGAAATAAGACTAACCCTAAAAATAAAATAAGTATTTATACTTCCCCTACTAAATTCGGATTTCGGATCGGATCGGGTCCAAACAATACAAATCCGAATCCAATCCGAAAATCCAAAATTTTAATAAATCAAATCCGAATCCAATCCAAATATCCGATATCCGAAATCCGAATTGCAAAACGGATTGGATCGGTTCGGATTTCGGATATCCGATCCAAATGCACAGCCCTACCTTTGGGTCGTCACAGTAAAGTAAATCAATCTAGTGTGCAAGCAAATCTCGACCTCGAGCTATGGCAGCCTCAATGTAGGTTTAGTCAGAATAATATAGTAAGGCAATTCAAATGAAAAGTAAGAAAGTGATGTGTGTATATTCTCTTGTCAAATGATTGATTTGTTACAAATAATTGTGACTCCCTTTATATAGTAGGAGAATCCTAAATAAGGTACACTTCTAATTGTAGTAGGAAATCTTATTATACAACTGTCGAACCGCCTAGTACAATTTTGTTTTGGAATTTACGCCATAATAATCTTAGGGCCACTATGGGAATCTCGCTCTTTATGTTATGAAATCATAAGGTATTATTTCGTGGTTGGTCATACTTGACCTTGGTATTCATCGAGCACTTAGATCTTTGAGTCTTGTACTCCTCCATCGAACTCGAGCCCGGTCTATTTCGAACTTGTTCTCGAATCAACATCTCGAGCCTGCGGAATCACGCATACCTGATTTCGATTGTATACAGATAGTCATTGCTTTTCTTAGAGTAAGATGATAAGAAACAATTTGATCCTTGATCCTTTCATGCCTCGATTATGATGTCAATCCCGTGATATCAGCGACAGAAGTGATTGAAAGGTCACGTTTACGTAGTTCCCAAGGTCATTAATTGAAGGCGGTTGATAGTCGGCCATGGGCTTTCCTAAACAGTTGAAGCGGCCACTATAAATAGGTCAGTTTCACAACCTTTTCCATCTTTACTTCTCAAACCTTTCCCAAATCTTTACTAGCTTCTTCATTTTCTTTGAGTCTATCATTTTCTTCAATTTTTGCTTGTTACAATATCAACTTACTCTCTTCTATTGAGTTTCACAATAATGATGGCTAAAACATCTAAAACTATTCCTCAGAAAGAAAAGCCTCCTCATCATCGCGGTCGACCACTAGTTGAACGATCGTGGCACCTCGTATCAAGGAGTGCATTCCTGGTCCATGCGAGCTATCTTTTGATTTCAAAATCGATAAGCGTGCATCAGTTCCAAGCCGATGCGAGCCCATGTCCCGATACATGTGCTTGATAACTGAAGATGATCTCGAGCAAGTCAAAAAAGACTGGAATTGGGAGGATAAGGAGGTGGTGATTCCTTCCCCTGAGGAGGACGTCACCACCCATGTGAAAGGATACTTAAGCGTGTATAATTATCCTTTCACACTAGGTCCCGTAGACCCAGTCATTCTCGATTTTTGTCACCAATATCGGGTGACCCTTAGCCAGATCTACCCTTATTTCTGGCACATTGTCAATTTGCCCAGGTATTTTTCGAGCAAGGTTAAGGGGGTATCTTTTTCCCTCAACCATTTGATCAGGCTATACAACCCTCGCCTCTATTGAGGTGGGTTGATAAAGCTCCAGCTCGAAGGCGTTGTTCTCTAGCATCGACGAGGACAAAAATCGAGGATGGATGGGCCGATTTGTCCGAATAAAGACCTCTAACCTAATTCCTGCCGAAAGGATGCCATTCCCCGAAAAATGGAACGTGAAACATAAGTACGACCCCATCAATGATGCTTACTACTTTGCTTTCTCTATTCTTCTTTGATCTAATTTCCTTTTGATGGTGTAGCTTCCCCTTGGTTTCTTGATGCGATTCCCGACCTTGGAGGTTGGGTTCGATAATGGCCTTTATTTCTTCACATGCTGAACGTTGTTGGCGTGATTTGACCAAGGGTTGGTGGGAAGCTAAAAACCGTGGTGAGTTCCTTTGTTCATATGTTGATGTTTCTTTGTAAAATACTTACTTTTCCTTTATGCAGGCCTCAGAGACACTGTTATTAAGAGGCCACCTCTACCCGATGAAGAGGAAATCCTGAATCCAACCAAAGAGAAGAAAAGGCAAAGGGCTTCGCCATCAAGTTCCTCGAAGCCCAGAAAAAATGCGGCTCGAAAGCCTAGGGTCAATCCTACAGCCCTATCTGCTGACGTAGTCCAACAACTTCGGGATGACGAGGAAGAAGGAGAGGAATCCGACTGCTTGCTGGTAGCCCGGAAGAGGGGAAGCACTAAAGCCTTAACGGCTACTGAATCGGTGATGGCTGATGCATTTCAATCTCAAACCGAAGAAATCTTGGAGGGGAGCTCAAGTAGAGTCTCCGAGCCATCGGGTAATAAAAACACAGCTCGTCATGAAGAACATGTGGTGGGTGAGCCCGAAGGGCCTAATTCCGAGGCCCTCCAAAAAGAAGAGAATGTACCAAGTGAATCACTTGGGATAATTGACATAGATTAATCGCCGCCCGACCCTGTGTTCTTTGAAAGGCAGTTCCGAGATACCCGGGCCATGAAGACTCGCCGTGGGGATGACCCACAATGGGAATGATATTTTCTAGGAATGCTTTGTGGGGGTCGTAGATGGTCCCGACACAGATGCTTTGTTTATTTTTTACGAGGCTTAGCGGATTCTTAAACAAGTAAGTTTATGCCTCCATAATTATGTTCGTGTTTTATTCTCATTTTTTGAAGTCTAACTTCTTTTCTTTGTGTGAAGGCCGTGACTCTCCATCAACAAGTGTTTTCCAAATCTCGAGCCAAGCTTGCCCGATGTGTGGCCAAAGTCAAGAAGCTTGCAGAAGAGAGGGACGACATCAAACTTCTCTATGTTCAAAAAGAGGAGGAGATCAGGGACATTCGAGTCAACTTGACGAAGGCTTATCGAGAACAAAATGAGCTCATTGAGCAGGTAATGTAACATTTTGGTAGTTTGTTATGTATTTATTTGACTTAGCAACTAACACTTTGACTTTGTAGGCCCAACAAAAGGCGAGCTGGTGGAGCAGCTTCAAGAGGAGGTCAAGGTGAAAGAGGCCGAGACCCTGGGGTGGAAATAACATATGGATATCTTTCCTCAGAGAATGACGCGCTTAGGACCCAACTGGCTTAGGTCGAATGCCAACTTCAAAATGTGAAGAGGAAATCTTGGCCCAGAGCTGGAAGATTGAGGAGCTCAAAACTAAGTCATATGCCGAACTTGCAAATCCTAAATATGAGGCGAAGGCATTTATGGACTTTTATCGAGATGACACCGAGGCTGCCAACATTCGGGCACATGATATCTCTATTGCTGCTGAAGTCAAATTTTAATGCGATGTCGACCACGCCAGGCGACAATCCTGGAGAGAGTTTCTCAATGAAGTGCATGCTCGTGGCTTTGACCTCTCAACTGATATCATAAAGGCAAAACCTTTGGAGGATGAGGTTGCCGCTTTATTCTGTGATGATGAAGACTTCGCTAGTGGTTCTGAGAGCAGAGGAGATGAGGACGAAATCCTCAAGGAGGAGGTTCTCGAAGATGTGGCTCCCAAAGATACAGCTCCCAAATTGGACTAGGCCCTTAAGATATTTTTTTGTGTAAGGCTCCTTGTGGTCATTGTAAATACTTTTCATGTATATAAATAATTCCTTTTCTTTCCGCACCATCTCCGATTTGTTGTGAAGTCTTCTTCGTTTTTGTTTTGTGGAATTTTTTGATGTTATAACTTCAATAATTGAGTGAGCACTGGCTCAGACTCAGAGTAAAACAAACCCTTAGTTTTTTTTAGTAATCGATGGGAAATCTTATAATATAATCATCTTAACGTTTTTTGATGAATCCTCGAGCTATGCTTAAGTTGATTTTATGAGAGCTGGGATGGTGGTACCCTTAGGTCCGAGTTGAGTGAGAATAAGGTCTCGAACCCTAAATGTTTTGGCCTTTAGGTTCTTTTACATTGGGCCGATATGGCCTTTAAGAGATGGCTATTATTTTCCCTTTTCGGCTTAAAGATTTAGTAAAATTTCTTTATGCCCCGGCATGCATTTTTTACCCATTGGGTTTTTTGAGGGTTTAGTGTCGATCAGAACACTTTTTTGTGCCTTAGCATAAGTTTGTATTTGAATAATTCGATACCTCTTAAGGTTTTTTTAGGGTTGATTTTATCGAAGCCTTTTGATTATTTTGCCGAGGGTAGCCTTTATTTTCAGTATATTCGAAGGCCTATTTTTATCGTGGAATTCGGACGTGTACGAGCCGCATTATTCTGGATATAGCCTTTATTTCGATCGTAGCCTTTAGTACGGCCATAGTCTTAAGGTATGGCTCTTGGACTTGTTTCTCGATAACATAAAACTTGTTCAAAATGTTAGTCCCCGAGTATGATGGCCTTGGCCTTTACGTTAGGGATGCCTCTTTGAGGTCTTATGAATCCGATTTAGATAAATCGAATGTGTTGACTGTCGATGGCAGTCCTCGAGTATTCGAGGTGTATTTGTGTTTTGGCCCTTGAGCCATTTCTCACAGAATCACAAGTGTGGAGCTCGTATAGTAGAAAATTTCTTTAAGACACAAAGTATTTGATATAGAAAGAATGCTTCTATGAACAGTTCATACATACATACATACATACATGTTTTGCCATCGGGACTCGACTATTCTATATGGACACGGTGCATCCGACCATTTGGCCTATTACAAAGTTTTCCGATAGAGACTCTTTTTGGCGTGAAGTATTTTTCTCAAAAATATAACCTTCGAGGGTGATTCAATCAACCTCGAATGCTGTTGAATTCTCCTGAGGTAGCACATAGTTGTTTCCTCATTAAAAACCTCACCGAAAAAACCCATTTGTGATAAAACCCAATCTAAGGGAAAAAGACTGCAATGCGTGCTTTAAACCTAAGGTCTTCGTGTAGAAGGGTTCTCTCGACATCTTCAATCGAGCACCTATAATAAGTTAGCATCAAATACAAATGAAAAAAGGGAGAAGGTCATACCTCAACAAAAATATTGTTTAAGTAGTGATACATTCTTTAGCAATTGTTCACCTTCTATTGTGCCAAGTTTGTAAGATCCTTTTCCGATTACTCCGATGGCTCGATATGGTCCTTCCCAATTCGGACCTAGTTTCCCTTCATTCGAGTCTTAAGTATTGAGGGCGACTTTACTTGGAAAAAAGTCCTCAATACTGAAGTGGTAAAGGTTCTTCTATTATAATATCTCTCGATTCTTTACTTCTGTGTAGCCATCCAAACAAGTGCAACTTCTCGTTTGTCATCTAATAGCTAGAAGCTAGTATTCATAGCCTCGTAATTTGATTCCTTCGATGCATGTCGAAATCTGGTGCTGGGTTCCCCGGCTAGAATTAAGGCCTCAAAACCATATACTAAAGAAAATGAGGTATCCCCTGTGCTGGACTTCGATGTCATTCGATATGCCCAAAGAACTTCGAGTAGAACTTCTCTCCATTTTCTTTTAGCGTCGCACAACCTTTTCTTTAAGTTTTGAATGATAGTCTTGTTTTTCGATTTGGCTTTTCCGTTTCTGCTAGGATGATACAGTTTTGATAAGATCCTTTTTATTTTGTGTGCTTCGAGGAACTCTGTTACCTTGTTGCTGATGAACTGCTTTCCGTTGTAACATACAATTTCGACAGGTATCCCGAATCAACACATGATGTGATCCTATATGAGGTCTATAACTCTCCGACCTTCTCAAAGGCCTGTGCTTCCACCCATTTAGAAAAGTAGTCCGTCATAAACAAAATGAATTTAGGTTTACCTGGGCCGTTGGTAGAGGGCCGACGATGTCCATTCCCCATTTCATTAATGGCCATGAGGATATGATTGAATGAAGTTGCTCTTTGGGATGATAAATCATCGGTGAAAATCTATGACATTTATCACATTTTCGAACAAACTCCTTAGTGTCTTTTTCCATGCTATCCCAGTAATACCCTGCTCTAACAATTTTACAAATCAAAGACCCAGCACCGGAGTGGTTTCCACAAGTGCCTTTCGTAGATCTCTCGTAAAACATAACTGGTGTCTCCTGGCCCTAAATAAACCGCCAAAGGTCCATCGAACATCCTTCTTTATAATGTTTCATCTTCATCCAATGTGAACCGACAACCTTAAATAGTAGATCCCTCGACTATTTATGGTCCGATGGGAGTTTTGCGTTTTTTAATTATTCGATATATTTATTCCTCCAATCCCAAGTTAGACTTGTAGAATTTATCTTGGCATGACCCTACTCGACCCCAGATCTCGATAATTGGACGAAAAACCTCAAGATGATATCACCTTCCTCGATTGATGATCTCAAGTTTGCAAGTGCATCGGCTTCACTATTTTATTATTGAGGTATATGGTCTAGATTCCACTCCTTGAAGCGGTGCAAAGTTACTTGTAGCTTGTCCAAATAACTTTGCATCCTATCATCTTGAACTTCGAAGCTTTTGTTTATTTACCACCAATAAAGCATCACACTTGGCTTCAATGACTTCTTCCCCTAAGCTTTTAGCTAGCTCAAGACTTGTAACCATGGCCTCATACTCGACCTCATTGTTAGTCAACCTAGAAGTTTTATAGACTGTCTAATAGTGTTACCTGTGGGTGGCTTCAAAACAATGCCAAGCCCGGACCCTTTCACATTCGAGGCATAGTCCATGAAGAGGATCCATAACCCCCAATAATGTACCCAATTTTAGCAGAAGCTCCTTTTCCACTTCGGGTACGAGGGTTGGTGTAAAATTGGCCCTGAAGTCTGCTAAGATTTGAGACTTGATGCCTATTTGGGATTGCTATTTGATATCTACCCGCCAAGTTCGACGGCCCATTTGGCCAACCAGCCCAACAATTCAGGCTTGTGAAAAATATTTTCGAGAGGATCAGTGGTTATCACACATATGGGGTGGCATAGGAAATATAGCTTCAACTTTCTAGATGCGCTTATTAATGCAAGTGTCAATTTCTCTAAGTGTGGATACCTAGTTTCAGCATCCCCTAAGGTCCGACTTACGTAATAAACAGGAAACTACGTACCTTGCTCTTCTCGAACTAGTACACCATTTACTGTTATTTCGTACACTACCAAGTATAAGTACAACTTCTCTTCTGCCTTCGGAGTGTGGAGCAGAGGTGGGATCGATAAGTATCACTTCAATTCCTCCAATGCTTGCTGACATTCCGGGGTCCATATGAAATTATTTTTCTTTTTGACTAGGAAAAAGAACCTGTGGCTTCGATCTGATGACCTTGAAATGGATCAGCCCAAGCCAGCTATCCGTTTGGTTAGCCTTTGTATGACTTTCACACTATCTACAACAGTGATATCCTCGATGGACTTAATCTTATCGGGATTGATTTTGATTCCCCTATTTGATACCATAAAGGTGAGGAATTTGCCTGAGCTGACCCCGAAGGCACATTTTTTGGGGTTAAGTTTCATGTTGTACTTCCTCAAGATTTCAAATGTTTCCTGCAAATGAGTCAAATGGTCCTCTGTGCGCAGTGATTTAACTAGCATGTCATCAATATAAACTTCCATTGACTTACCTATTTGTTCTTCGAACATCTTATTTACTAGGTGTTGGTAAGTAGCTCCTGCATTTTTTTAGCTCGAAGGGCATTACATTGTAATAGTATGTTCCATACTTAGTGATAAACGAGGTTTTCTCCTGGTCTTCCGGATTTATCTAAATTTGATTGTACCCGGAATAGGCTTCGGGAAAGAATCTCGTGTCCAGTTGTGACATTGATCATGCGATCGATGTTAGGCAGTGGATAAATTCTTTAGGGTATGCCTTGTTTAAATCCTTGTAACCTATGCATATTCTAAGTTTGTTCCCTTTCTTAGGGACTACAACAATATTGGATGACCATTCGAGGTATTTTACATCCCAAGGTTGGGGACCCTGATTGCTATTTGGCCATCTGCTTATCTTTGGTGCTTGATTTTTTTGAGGTTGAAAGTGCTCATATCGTGTCACCTCATCGACTGCAAATATTTTCTTTGTAGCGTGTTGTTCCCCGTTAACTTTTTTCACACCATCCATTATCGGGAATTTCATCATTTGATAAAGGGTTGAAGGTACTGCCCTCATATTGTGGATCCATGGCCTCCCGATTAGTGCCTTATATCTTATGTCTCCTTCGATAACATGGAATTTTGTATCTTGGATGGTACCAGTCACGTTTATTGGTAGGATTATCTCCCCCTTCATTGTTTCACTTTGAAGTTGTTTAGAACTCGAGATGCAGGCACAATTTGGTCTTGTAGGCCGAGCTACTCTACGACCCTCGATCTAATTATGTTTACTGAGCTACCTGGATCAACTAGAACACGTTTAACTGAATTTTATTTAACAAAATAAAAATTACTAGGGAGTCGTTGTGTGGGTGAGAAATTAGCTCCGCTTCTTCTTCATTGAACGATATGATTCCTTTGGGCACATAACCCCGAGTTCGCTTTTCTCTAGTGAACGACACCTTGGTATGTTTGAATATAGGCCCTTGTGGAACATCGACCCCGCCAACGATCATATGAATTACATGTTGCGATTATTCTTGCTCATTATTTCTGTTGGCATCTTTCTCTCTGAAGTGGTTCTTAGCTCGATCATTGAGGAACTCTCGAAGGTAGCCCTCGTTGAATAATCGAGCTACCTCCCCCCCAGCTTTCTGCAGTCTTCGATCATATGACCATGTGTGCCATGATATTTACACATCAGTTTGGGTTCCTTTGAGAAGTATCGCTTTGTATAGGTCTGGCCACATGTTGTCTTTAATCCTTCTGATAGCCTATACAATTCCTGATGTATCGATACTGAAATTATACTCCGATAACCGAGGTTCTTCCACGGGATCGACATGTTTATCAAAACCATTCTTACTCATAAGTCCCTGAGAATTTTTCCCTTGATTATTTCTTTGATCGTTCCGAGGAGGATTGCGCCCCGAACTATTATTTCTTCGATCTGCTATATATGGCTGATATCATTCTCTGTTCGACCTTAGTTCCCTGTCAGTATCCCTCGAGGCTTTAACTGTCAATCTGTTTGGATGAACTAAACTTGAGGGGGCTCCCAGCTAGTCATCATCGACCTTGATCTTCGATTGATAACAATTATGCACATCTGCCCAAGTTACAACTGGATACTCGTTCAAATTTTGCTTTAACTATCGTGACTCTATCGAACTCTGCTCGTTCTACCCCTGGATGAAATCTTGAAGGCCAAATCATCTGTGACCGGTGGTAATTCCAGTCGCTCCATTTGAATTCAGGATACGAACTCCCTTAGCATTTCATCAACTCTCTGTCTTATCTTAAAAATGTGAGATTTCCTTATTGCGACCTTTATGGCTCTGGCATGCACCTTCATGAAGGCGTCTGCCAACATAACAAATGAATCGATGGAATTTGGTGGCAAGTTGTGATACCAAGTCATTTCTCCCTTTGACAAAGTTTCCCCAATTCTTCTTAACAAAACCGACTTGATCTCATCATCATTTAAGTCATTTCCTTTAGTCCCGCATGTGTACGAAGTGATGTGTTCTTTAGGATTGCTCATCCCATTGTACTTAGGTATATTCTACATACAGAATTTTTTAGGAATAGGCTTCGGGACGAAACTCCGAGAAAATGGCTTTTGCACGAACTTCTTTGCATCCAAACATTTTAAGATCGGGGGTGCCGCCGATATTCGATCAACATGGGAGTTGTATGTTTCCACTTTCTTGTCATTATCTTCGATCTTTTTCTCTTCTGACTCAATTCTTTTGGTGAGCTCCCCGAGCATTTTCATAATTGCAGGATCAGTCCCCGATCCATTACCATTCGACCTTTCTGGCACTAGCTACGACGAGTGATTTCTGGTTTGACCACATTCGGAGCTTTATGTTGACTTTGAAGCTGAGCGATAGCAACCTGCCGAGCTTGTATCATCTCAAATATTACCTGGAGACTAACTCCCCCGTCTCCTACACCTTGTGTTCCTTGGCCACCAGATCGGACTTCCCTACGTACACTTCCTCCGAGGTTTGCGCCTAAGTCCGCATTCAAACCAATGTGCGAACTAACATCGACTGGTTCCGCAATCGGCACTTCCCCAGGGTTAATCGGTGATACACCGGCTCTTGGAGCAACTACATTATTGTTTTTCCCGTGAAATCCAAGACCATCATCGTCATGTACATGTGGGATTGAATCTGAATGTAATCCATGGTTAGCGTAAAAACTTGGTCTAGTTATAGGAAGAAGACTAGGAAATCATTGTTTGACGAGAAAGTATTTGTTAGCAGCATAGCGCAAAAGAGTTTTCCGAAGTATCAATACAAGGGAAAGAAAAACATTTGGCGATGTGAACCAAAAATTTGACGACTCAGGAAATAAATTTGATCAATTGCACTCATGTCTAACATCTGGATTTACTTCTAAAGATTATACATTTGATCAAAGAAGTAGGAGAAAAAACTTCCAATCAGTAACTAGGGAGATCAATCCATTTGGCCCCAACTAGGAGTCAAATGGAGTCAAAGTAGAGAGATCAATCCATTTGGCCCCAACTAGGAGTTCATTACTCAATGATCACTTAACTATTCCAAATTATCTTCTAAAGTTATTTTACTTTCGTTTGTAACAACAAAGTTACTGAATTATGACTATTGCACTCAGAAGGTCATTCAACTACATTTTTCAAATTTTGCATCGCCAACTACCTATTTTACCCTCTAAATTATAAACATTTATCTTCTTTTTATTTTTTTAAAACTTTTTAATATTATCATTTTTCCTTTTTAATTTATAATACGGACTTAACTATAGAATAATAAATATTATTTATAAATTAAAAATAGAAAGTATTTAAGCATATATAATGCTAGAATAATAAAATAACAAGCATAGTAAAAAAATTTAATTAGAATAATGTGTTAGTAATAATAATTTTAGTATTAACAACAAAAATTCAAAATTTATTTACACAATTCAGAATGAAAGAAAATATAAATTGTAAAATATATATTCAAAGCACCTAACATAAAAATAATTATTCAAACAAATGTATTTTTATAATACACATTATATATTCTTGAAAATTATGCTCAACTATATTATTATGTTTCTACTAATTTTCAGACGATACAAAGGTATATCACTGGAAAGCAGGAGGACTATCTCTATAGGGTAAAATATGTTATGTTAAGTCGTGCATAGAATATATATATTATAATTGAGCATAATTTTTAAGAACATATAATGTATATATAAAACTACTTTTATTTAAATAATTATTTTTATATTACATACATGGAATATATATTTTACAATCTTTATTTTCTGTCATCTGAATCGTGTAAATAATTTTTTTAATTTTTGTTGTTTATAATATTATTATTCAAAATAAATTATTCTAATTAATTCTTTTACTATGCTCATTATTTTGTTATTCCATCATTATAGATGTTTAAATACTTTTTATTTTTAATTTATAAATAATATTTATTTATTCTATAGGTAAGTCCATAGTATAAATTAAAAAAGAAAAAACATAATATTAAAAAGTTATAAAAAAATAAAAGAAGACAAATATTTATAATTTAGAGGGTAAAATGGTCCAAAATTTAAAAAATCTAGTTGAGTGACTTTCTGAGCGCAATAAGCATAGTTTAGTGACTTTGTTATTACAAACAAAAGAATAGTAACTTTAGAAGATAATTTGAAATAGTTGATTGATCATTTGAGTAATAGATACTCCAAACTAGGAACTTATTCGGGTGCCTAAACATTTTTGATGAACACAAACTGTCTTTTGGGCTAACTAAGCTGCAATGACGAAGAAGAAGTAACAAAACTCTTTAGAGATATGTCTTTGATGCACAAGAAGACTTTATGATCTTAAACACAAAAGATATTCGTTCTACGAATTTATTTGCTAAATACTACTCAATCCGTTCAAATTTACGTGAACCTATTTAATGGATACGGAGTTTAAGAAAAAATGAAGATCTTTGAAATTTGTGATCCTAAACAAGTAAAAAATGGCCCATAATTTTTTGTGGTTATAAAAATTTTCTATTAATGGTAGAATTGTAAATTTAAGCTAAATTGTTGCCAATTGTTCATTCTTTTTGAAACAGAACAAAAAGAAAATAAGTTCACATAAATTTGAACAGAGGGAGTACCAAATATAGTCTTACACCGATATATAATATATAGCAGTGAAGATAGATCCATACTATTTGGAATTCATGAGAGATGCTCTATGGTGCGGGTCTATCCTACATTATTTTAGAGTAGAAATACAGGCATGGCGTTTGTTTCAATAATTTGAAAATGAATTTTTGCTCAATTTTTCCGTTTATCGCAGAAAATATTTTTAGCCAAACATTTTAAAAATCTTGCAAGTTTGCTAGAAGCGTGGTGAATCATCATTTTTACAACGCCAATGGTGCAATAGTTTTCAACAGAAAGGTTAATAGTACTTGATTAAGAATGTAAAGAATATTAAGAAGAATCAAATTTCACATTTCAAAATAGAACCTAAATTCATCTCTTACACGCAGGGGAGTAGCTAGGATTTGATCCTAATAGATTCTGGATTATAATTCTTTTAAGTTACTGGGTTTTAAATTAACAGTTTGTATATATTCATTAAAATTTTCAATACAAATATAAGGTTTAAACAAAAACTATTGGGTTCTGCCGAATCCGCAGCTACTACCATGGCTCCGCCCCTCCTTACACGCATTTGGCTACTGTCCAACATTGAATACTTGTCAAAAGAAAATATTGGTAAGGATAATACAGTATAACACCAAACTTCGTATCTCTAAATGTTCTCCAAATAAAAAGAATTGAATGAATTCAATAGTTTTAAAAAGTGTAGAGGCAGAGCCGATCAATTTGAACAGTTCACAATTGTACTACAATTAATACTTGTTTAATCAACTTTTTAATACATGTACATGGTTCGAGTCAAAATTACAAGGATACGATGAATTCGTAACTAAAGCACTTAATTTGCCTCTATTTAGATTTTAGAGGGATGTAAAAACAAGAGAGAGGGTCCCTTTTACAAACTCAACAACTATGAGGCATCCAAATCTTAACTTCCTCAAAACTTGGGGTCTAAAGAGCAAATACCCCTTTTTGTTGTCTTGTTTTCCCCTTGTTATAGTTTCCTTTGGTTTGCTCTGCTTTTCGCTCAGGCTTCATTTTCTGGTTTCCCATAATTCATGTTCCGAGGCGACGATTCAATTCTATACTTTTTTCTCCTTCACTTCATCCTAGCTAAATTCTACATATAATTTTTTGTATTTACTTAGCTTAATGTTTCTTTTAGGTTGAAGCATAAGTGGTCACTGGGGAGGGAGCAACTTCAATGGTGATAAAGCTTTCAACTTTAAAGCTACCCAAGAAAATACCCAACTGGGTTTGTTCAAAACCCTCTCTTTCTTCACTTTCTGGTGCTTGTAGAATTCAAATCACCCCTGAAACCAATCAACCCTCTACCCCTTCTTCTGACTTTGATTCAAAGATTCAATTTTTAAAGAATAAGCTTCACCCTGAAGCCTTAGCCAGTGTTCTTGATTCCACAACTGATTTGGATTCTTCATTGAAGCTATTCAAATGGGCTTCCCTTCAAAAAAGGTTTTATCACTCTGCTGATACTTATTTTCATATGATCTTGAAGCTAGGTATAGCTGGTAAAGTAGAAGAAATTGAAGGTTTTTGTAATGAGATGATAAAGGAGAAATGTCCAAATTATGAGCAGGTTCTTTTGTCGTTGTTAGATGCATTTGTTAGAAATAGTAGGCTTAGTGAGGCTTTGTGTGTTCTTTCTTGTATAAATTTGAGTAGCTTAAAGCTCTCTATATCTGAATTTAATCAATTATTAGGTGCACTCATCAAGGAAAATAAAGAATTTAAGGATGTATTATTCGTATATAAGGAGATTGTGAAAGCTGGAATTGGTCCCAATATTGATACACTTAATTATCTGATAGAGGCTTTGTTTGCTGCCAATCGTGTCGATGCTGCATTGGACCAATACAAACGTCTTCATAAGAAAGGTTGTAATCCTAACGGAAGGACTTTTCAGATAATTATTGGTGAACTTGTTGCAAGGGGTACAGTGGATGAGGCACTTGTAATTTTGGATGATATGTTTAGAATACGGTGTGAACCGAATTATTCTAGCTTTTATGCTCATATAATTCCTTTATTTTGTGAGTTGAATAAATTAGATGCAGTAACGAGGTTGTTCTCTATGATGAGAGAATCTAAGGTTCTACCGGATACACCAACTTATGGGGCAATGATTAAGTGTTTGTGCGAGAATCTTCTTGTGGTTGATGCTGTAAAACTCGTAGATGAGATGGTTTATAGTGATGTTAGGCCAGATGATGATGTGTTTATGAGTATAATAGATGGATTATGTGAATTGAATATGTTGAGTGAAGCTAAGGAGTTTTTGAATGACAAAGAAGTTGCTAGTGTATTGCCTTACAATGCACTTCTTGAAGCTATTCTAGATGATGGCACTTTTAGTATGGCCAGAGACCTGTTTGATGAAATGCTTGAGAGAAACATCACAGAT
This sequence comes from Nicotiana noctiflora, assembly GCA_032618575.1. Taxonomy (NCBI): domain Eukaryota; kingdom Viridiplantae; phylum Streptophyta; class Magnoliopsida; order Solanales; family Solanaceae; genus Nicotiana; species Nicotiana noctiflora. The sequence continues at coordinate 50,253 of JASVEL010011409.1, read as the reverse complement.
CAGCGTTCTTGGAATATTATGATTAGATACTTGTGTGATAGTAAAAGGCTGAATGACGCCTTGAAGTATCTAGATAGAATGACTGTTTCCTCCGTTAGCCCTGATTCATCAACATATTCTGCTCTCATCATTGGCAACTGCAAATTAGGTGAATGTGACGATGCTTTGGCTTTGTTTCATCTACTTAGTGCCAAAGCTGGGTTAAATATAGATTTGGTATCATATGCTCAACTTATTGAGTGTCTTTGCCAGAAGGAAAGGACTCAGGAAGCTGCTGAAGTATTTTGCTTCATGTCAACAAAGAGATATGTTCTTCAATCCAGCTCGTTTGACAAGCTTATGAAGGGACTTTGTACTAGTGGCTATGCAGGTAGAGCAATCATATTGCTACCACTTGCATATTATTCTGGTACTTTGTCTTCTACTGCTGCTTACAACAGCATATTGCAAGGTCTATTCAGTTTAGGCAGAGCAAATGTTCTCTTTATAGTGTTCTCGAGAATGATCGTAGATGGTTGTACCCTGGATGGGGAAACATATTGCATTCTTATTCGGGGCATGACTTCACTTGGGTATATAGAGAAGTCCGCCCTGTTCTTGGATTCAATGCTTAGTTGGGGTCTATCACCAGATTCAGAAACACTTGCTGAACTTCTGGAATATCTGGTGAAAAACGCTCAGGTCCACATGATACTTTCTTCAATAGATAAGCTCGTCTCAGTATCTGAAGTTGTCGATTCAGCTATGTACAGCATGCTGATAAATGCTCTTTTGAAAGAGGGATACAAAAACAAGGCCTCTTTCTTACTGGAGTTGATGTTGGACAAGGGATGGGTCCCTGATTCTAGTACTCATGCTTTATTAGTCGGTTCCAGTGTGGAAGATGAAACAGATACCAAAAAGCCTTCCCATGACAATTTGATCACACAGGATACTGTTGGCAATATACTTGCTGAGGGTCTGGGGATTTCAGATGGACCTGACTACAGACTGTAACACTGTAAATGGTGTTTGGTGATATCGTTTCAGCAACAACCTTGAATGGTACATAAATGTAGAATATAGGTGGTCTGAAGCAAATTATGATGCATATTCTCCAAATCTTCCGTTAGACCTGCTTCAATTTTCAAGACTAATCTACAAACCACACCTAAAAGTAAGTTCCTTCTGTTATTAGTTTCTTTCAGTTTCTTGCATCAAATTTACAAATAATTTGATGTTTTATTAGCTTTATAAAGTTAATGAGCTTAATTTTATCCTAATTGTTAGTCATTTTTGTGAAGATGCCATTACCTTCTCAATGGGTTTATCTATTTATCATACGTTATAAAATTATGTCTTCTGATATTTATTAATTAAAATATAAAAAAGAAACTTTTATGATAGTTCAGAGTTTATCCCGTGATACTCATTTTGTTACGGTTACTTCACATTTGTGAAGTCAATTCTCAATATTTGCATCATACTGCTAAAGATCCTTCACAAAAGAGATGTTTCGGAATGTTCTACCTCAAAGCTGATCTTTTACTGGCTGAGACGAGAACAATTGACTGTAGATAGAACAACAGCTTTCTTTAATTTGCTTTACACTTTTGTGGATGAAAGAACCAATAAATGTACCGTTAAAAATTTGATCAAGCCTGCTTTTAAGAAATCTAATGCTACTTTTAAGCTTCTCAATATTTAAACTTAAATTTAATCAATCACTTCATCAATTTTTGTAACTTGATATATATCCAATCCAATGTAATTCTAATTACATTCCATTCTAGTAGTTTAGAAGGTGGAAAAAGATGTGTGCCACATGTTTGAATTGTCTATTGATTATGATGTACACATTGTGAAGTCTTGCTGTAACTAATAGCTGAATATTAATATCGATTATGCAGTGAAAATAAAAGCTGGCTTGACATCCAGTGTTTAGTATTCCTATCAGCAGCGATGAATTATAATACCTCTCGCTCTTATCAGTTTAGTATCACTGCAGATGAAGAGACTTTTTTTTCGTTGTAATGGTGGTGTTTGAGCCAGATCACACGCACTTCGACTGATGCATGGGGTACCTTCTACCTCTCACCAGCACAGGTAACATGTAACTGTGTCCACAAAGGCTTAGACTGATGAGAAGAAATCACCAAACCTTTTGCCTCTTCTGGGGTGCAGGTGATTAGTGTACTACTACAACCAATACTAAGGTCAAGTGTATCATATGCTGAGAAACTATGCAGTTGTAGCTGTTGAGAAATATGTGCTCAGCTCAATTTGTCTGAGCTCAATTCTTGTGCTGCTCGGCTCATCTCTATCTGTTGGAGGCCACGAGCTATGTTCTGATCTTAACATTCTTTGGATAGGCTGCGGCCTCAGATCAGGCAAGTCCAAGTTCGGCTAGAGATATTAAGATGGCAGCTCAGAACACTGTTTAGTACTTGCACTCAAGCTGTGCCTGAAATGTACTCGTTCAACATTGTATACAGAACAGAAATGGATGAAATTGTGATTCTTAGTTCTTTCGAATATCTTAACAGCAGATAAGCAGAACAAATATTGATTGTAAATTGCTAAGTTTATGTGCATGCAGAAGGTTCTGTATGGGTCGAAATCCACCTTTATAATATTAAGGCCGAGATAACATTATGAGAAGGATCTCCAAGTCATCATTTAAGATGGTCTAAGAAGCCGCACAAGCCTGTGGTCGAGGAGTCGAGGAGAGCCGCAGTCAAGACATCAAGGAACAAGGTCGAGGTCGAATACCGGCAATAGAGCTGTAACGGCTAGTTCTCAAGATATGATTTGAAAGAGAATATTCTAGTGGATATTTTAGCGAATAATCCTTACATTTGTTCTATTAGGGTTTCTTGGGAAGATATCGCATATAAATAGAAAAAGGAGACAGAATAGAGGGGCACGCGAGATTCATCTTTGACAAAGATTCGGTCTTCACTCAAAACAAAGATATACATTTTATTGAGATTCTTATCTACCTTTTACCATAGGATTCGAGAAATTCTCGGTGATTTTATGATTTGTCACTCAATCATTGTCAAGTGAAAGGTTCATCTATTCCACCCTTTATTGATTGAATCATTCCTCTTATCTACTTAAATGTAATTTATTATTGTTTGTTGAATATTATATGTTACACCACTGTTCTTGATTTTTCAAAGCACTTATCACATAGTGTTTCAAAGCACTTATCACATAGTGTCACTGCTATTTGCATAAACGCATATCAATTACTTTTTCTCTAATATTAAGATCTAAGAATATTATTCTTAACAAGTTAACCTTTGTTTATATAAATTTAATTATTTAAACCAAGATTTATATTTTTGGTCAAACAGGTTCACGTAGATAATTGATCATTCTAAACTCTTAATCACTCTTAACTGTTGCTACTATGCTTTCTAGATAAAGCTCTTAACCATTAAATTTCTTTATCTAAGAGTAGAGAAAAGTTCTGCAGCTGAAGTCATAGACGAGTTTAAGCCAATTTTTGCCATATGGTCCTCACCAATATTTAATTTAAAGTATACCATCTATGTCCAAAAATAGAAGCATTAAATGGTGGCGATTCTATTTAATGCAAGTGTTGGTTCACCTTTAACTTCCTTTTTTTAATCCCAATATTCGGATCTTTGCCACAAAATAAACAAGAACAATACATGTGGAGCTTTTTTCCAACCAAGCGTTATTGAATTTCATTTTTTCCTCCATAGATGTACTAATCCAAATGTATTTTTAATTCTTTGTCCAAATGAGCATAAAATTTCTATGTAATTGTGTTTTATTAGACATCATCTCGTCGATAATTATGCACATTAAACGAGTAGTTGTTGGACTAATATAAATCCCAATAAAACGTCATCGTTTGGCTTGAGTAGTAGTCAGCCAATCAAAAGCAGCTCTTTTGTCTCCCTCCCTCGTCTTCCTCACCAATGAAACCCTAATTTTCTCTCACTGAAAACACCGTTTTCATCTCCTTCTCCGAAAAAGCAGAGAATCATCACAAATATACATGAAGTTACTCTTCAGATTTCGCCTTTCGATGTTTCATCTTCTCTTACAATCTCAAAAATGACAAAACAAAACTTCCCCACTATCCCCGTCGCTCCTCTCCCCGTCCCCACCACATGCGGCAACTGCGGCGTGGAGGAACGGTGTTTTATCCACCACATCCGTCACCGAGGAATTTTCCGGCGACTTTGCACTAACTGTGTCCTCAGACTCAACACTCAATCATTTTGCCCTACTTGCTTGCTCGTTTACGACCCTTTCCCTCCCCCTTCCTCTTCGTCAAACGGCCTCGTTTCATGCCAAAAATGCTATTCACTCTCTCACAACTCCTGCGTGGGCCTCAACCCTCCTCACCCTTACGTTTGTTCCCTTTGTGTTAACCCTAATTCCCCTGTTTTTTCCCTCAAAAAGGCAAAAGATGTTGTCGGTGTGGATAATGAGGATGCTATGGTTATTGATAAGCAGGCAGCTAGGGTTTTGTTAACGGCCGCGAGGATCGCCGCTGTGAGTATGAATAAAGCTGCTTTGGCTGCTAAGGTGGAGGCGGAGAGGAGGGCGAAGGATGCGGCATTTACTAGGAAACGAGCTAGGGAGGCTTTAGATCATGTTGCTTACCTTGATGCTAGGGATAAAGTGAAGAAGAAGGATGTTGTATTGCGGTTGCCTTCTAATGTGAACAACAGAGGCAGTAGTAATAATAATCAATGCCTTAGTATGGTTGTAGCTGCTGTGCCATTGGAAGAGGTGAATAATGTCCTGAATGTGAATGCCGCAGATAGGTTGGATGGTTCTTCTGAGGTTTTAGTAGCTTTGAATGCTGTGGACTTGAAAGAGCAGAATCCGGTCCCAGGGTTACCTAATGGGTCTGCAATGGATGTGGAGATGAACAGGGGTGCAATGGTGACCACTACTACATCTGCTGTTAATCATAGCGGTGCTACTGGAGCTGAGGAGGACAAGTCTGGGGAACAGGAGTGTTCGAATGGCCAAAGGGAGATGGTAAACGAGACCGAACAGGATCAATATCAGCATATGGTAAATCACAATGCTGGGAAATCGAATGGTAGTATCTCGCATCAATAATTTGTAGCATGAATAATGGTAAGATCAAGGTGGGATTAGAAAGATGTTGATTTGTGTAATCTAGTTGTGATTTTGCGATTACTTGTGGCATAATTGCCTTTTTTCGCAGGTCACATTGCTCGCAAGAAATCTAGTGTCTGGGCATTCTATCTGTCTGAATGTGAAGACTGGGACACGGTGGGTGTGGGTAGTTTTTGTTAGACCAAGGATAATATTCGTACAGTATTTTCTTGTGTAGACAGAGACGTTCTTTGTTCTTTTATCTAATGAAAGGCCAGTTCCATGCGTTAGTTCTTCCCTGAATCTGCTCAGGCTTGTTTTGTTAGTTTGAAGAGACTTCGTTTCATGCTTTCTACATTATTTTACTGCCATTGATCATTTTGTCCTTGTGCTACTTTTGAGCTTGCTACTATTGTACTTCAATTGCATCAAACTTGTAAAGCATATCTCTGATAGTTGTTTTTGCTTGAATTAATGGACTAAGTGGCTTTTCTTCTTACCTTTTTCTCGCATTCTATAGAGCAGTTTCTTGGATGAAGTATTGGAGTGAATAATTATCTGAACCAAGGAATGTCTATTGAGCAGAATATTGTAAATGTGTGCATTCGAGGTGGATCTTAGCCTATGAAAACTTGTCATCTTGTTGAATTCATATTAACTACTTTTGTCCTGTGCCAAGTAGAAATATTATGTCTCAAATGGCTCAAGAAAAGGAGGTCGTGGAAAGAAGATATCAAATTGAAAAGCTTTGGCATCATTCTTTGCATGGTGCGTTATGCCTTTGATTTTCCTATTCATCTCAGGTTGTTTTGAAAAGCTCTGGTGATTTTGCTATGTTCTTCTGTTTTATCATAGCAGAGTATAGTCAAGAAAGATGGCTCATTCTGCTTATAGTAATGATTCTGAATATATTTCAGAAATTTGATGGGTTACAGAGTTGCTCTCGATTTGAATCCTTTCGGATGTCTTTTTCTTTTTTTAACGTGTCTGCATATGTATGCTTCTCCTGAAGGAGGAGATAGCCCTGCTAATCTAGTTGTTTCGGGGAGAGTATCTGAATATTAGGCAGAGTGGTTGACCATGACACAGTTTTCAATTGGCCGTATAGACTGTCAGATTCATCTGAATTTAGGAGGTTGCAGTTTCCATTTTAGCTCTTTCATTCCAAAGCTTTTGTATACTGCATTAATGCTTGTTTTTTAATCTTTACTAGTAATCGTACCCGCGTGATGCGCGGGTCATTTCAATTAAAAATAGTGTGATGACGTATAATATAAACCGACGTATATTGTAGAATAATTTTATTGATTGCGAAATGGAAGAATTTCAAAAGCTGCATACGCATCAATGTCCATGTCTAGACGCGGACTTTGACGCGGATCCGCCTCTGGCCTCGCATTTAGTGCGGACTTTGACGCGCTTTTGAAATTCTTCCATTTTGCGAAGCGCTCCGTACCTTTGCTTCGCTTCACTGTTTTGTGCTTTAATTTTTCTTCTTTTTCGCGTCCGACTTCGTGCCACGCACGAGAATAGATGAGCTCACCATCCTTTAATTTCTTCTTTTTGTGTCAAATTGTTATCTTTTGATCGTTTATCATACAAACTCATTCCTACACATAAGAAATACTTAATGAGTATGTTTCACTGCAAAAACCATATAATCTCCCGCGAATCACACAAAAATTAATATGCAAATATACAAAAATAATATGCACTTTTTATCATAATAATTTTCTTTTTGAGAATGTTTTGAAATAACTGTAGCGGTATTTTTGATTGAAAGAATATACAATTTATGATTAAAAGAACACCAAATTTGCTCCGTCCATTTTATGAAACTTGTTTGAAGAAGCCATCCTCTTTAGTTCCTTTGAGAATTGCGTTAGATGAAAAGAAAGTTGAGAACCAAGTGTATTAGGCCTATTTTGAAGCCTGCTAGCTAACAATGTTGTCTCATCATCAGCACCTTAATGTCATGCCATAAAAGTTCAGTTAACTTGAAGTAACTAACATGTTGCATAAGAAAACTTAATAGAAAGATTGAAATAACTACTAATTAAATTCATGATTAATAAAAATGAATGAAGATCAATATTTGGACGATACTTCTCCACATATAACTTGTAGCAATAATAAAAATCTTTACTTTCTTAATTGCAGAGCTAAAGACATTTCAGTAGGCAGTCATGGATTCTTTTCTTTCTTAACGACTCTGCGAACCTTGTTGCTAGAGAGTTGAGAATTGAAGTCGTCATCTAATCCTACTACTGATGCCTTATTAGTGGATCTACTCCTCTTATCATACGTCTTCAAAGGAGATAGTTTTGCATTGCAAGCATTACCATCTTCTAACACGGGCGATCCACTTTCTGATACGCTTTCGATGGGAGTTTGTAAAACAGACTTCATCTTACTTTCGGCCATAACATCCTACAAAAACATTTAATAGCAGTTGAAGAGCAATACTACCATTGATTGCATAATTCTCACTAAAAGATTTTTAGCAAGTAATGTTGATTGGAGGGCGTATAAGGTTCATGTGAACTGGAATATTGGTCTGAAAATGTCTTGCTAGAGTCTGTCTTTCTAATTATTTCTATCATTTCTGGAGTCATAACTTAATTTGTCTTGTGTTATCATATATGTGCCACACTGTTGATAAAGATAAAAACCAAACCATTAACTGATAGTTATTGCCAAGGCTGGTGGTAGTCCACCAAGAACATCACCTAGCTCACCAGTGTCTTAAATTATTATCTTTTTCATCTTCTTAAAATAAGGATGAAGAGGATCATCTTATAAAAAATTTAATTTCATGAAATTTACCCCAAAAATCTTCTCTCCACTTGAGCTTTGTCCCTAAAAAAACTGTGGATTCTGTTAAAAATAAAGCCAAAAAACATTCATCTTATATGTGTAAAAGTATTTATAGTTTAATTTAGTATTCATAGGTTTGTAAGTAAAAATATTTACTGTGATAGTGTTGTCGAATTTGCTGTATTCATCCGGAAGTTCATCATCATCAGTAATCTTAATAATATTGTAGATTTGACCTGTGACTCAATATTTTCTTTCTTAACAATAACATTGAACATGAATTTATTATAAAGAATATCGTCCCGTTCAATTGGATAAGAACAATCAGTATTCGCAATTGAGGTCTACACCAAATTTCAGATGTTAGAAATATTATAATTGGCAACTAAATTAAGTTTAGTATTATACCTTAACTCATCATTCCTTAAGTTCTTTTGCGGACTTCCCTATAAGCTGCATAGCATCGCAATTCCAAAGCAATAATGAGATAAAAGCAGTTCCATTCATAATACCAACTTGAAGCCTATACCTGCAACTCAATTTTGATTAACTTTATGCATATTTTTTATAAGAATTGATATATATTAGTAATTATCTGTGAGTAATAGAAGATACTTCTTCATTGCATAATTTACAAAAGTATGTAGTACCAACTTTGTCACCCTTTCTAGTACAGTTGTTGTATGTCAAGTATGACCATCTCAGTCAAGCTCCAAATTTACCAATTTTGTTACAATCCTATAGCTACATTCCTATTTTACATAAAGAAAAAATTATTGTAAATGCAAAACAAAACATACGGTACATATAATATTATAGAAAATTAAACTCATTTGCATAAATAATAATTTTAAACAATACCAAACCTTAGTCATTGTAAAGGCAAAAAAAAAACATAAAGTAAATAAAATTGTAACACTAAATTAAACTCACCTCCGTACACTAACCTAAATCCCTAATAGTTTTAAACAGTGCAATTCTTTTGACAAAGTAATTTTGCTGTGAACTTGTTTGGGTGATCCAAAGTTTGATTGACGTACTGCCAGGAATCTCCATAAGTCAAAAATTACGGAAGATAATGAACATATAAGAAATGCAAACCTTTTGTTCTGTAGGTTTATGAACTTTTGTCATATAGGTTTATAATATATAAATTTATGAACATTTGTCGTGCATATATAAATTATTAGGCAAAATACCTTAGTACCCCCCTAAACTATTTGAGAATTATTACTTTCCTCCCTAAACTATCTCTGGTTCGAATTACCCCCTCAACTTGGCCTTTTGAGAATAATTACCCCCTAAATGCTTATGTGGCAAAAAGTGTGGGTACACTCACTTGCCATGTGGATTTTTCTGTCCATGTGACATTTTCGTGATTTTTTTTCTTTTTAAGAATATTATTTTTAGATAATTTTTTTAAATACAATTTATAATAAAAGTTGGACAGAACGACATTAGTTATGCTAAATATTTTTATTTGTACAAAAATAATAAAATTTTAGTTAATCTTTTTTTGAATATTACTTGAAAATAAAAATTTATACAATTGAAATAAATAGTCAAGACATCTAAAAAGTTATAAAAAATACATAGTTGAAATAAATAATCATTGAATCAAAGAAGAAATAAAAAGAGTGTACAATTGCACTTGTAATTTCTTATAATTGTATACTCTTTTTATTTATTCTTTTGCGATGCAATGACTATTTATTTCAATTGTATATTTTTACTTTTTTAGGTAAAATCCGTAAAACAAAATTGGAGCACCGTAATTTAGAGATATATAAAAAATTATAGCCAAAATAATTAATTTCAAACTATATTTTATAAATTTTTAGATGCATTGACTATTTATTTTAATTGTATAAATCTTTATTTTCGGGTCAAATTCAAAAAAAGATTAACTAAAATTTTATTATTTTTGTACAAATAAAAATATTTAGCATAACTAATGTCGTTCTATTCAACTTTTATTATAAATTGTATTTAAAAAAGTTATCTAAAAAATAATATTCTTAAAAAGAAAAAAAATTCACGAAAATGCCACATGGACAGAAAAATCCACATGGCAGGTGAGTGTACCCACACTTTTTGCCACATAAGTATTTAGGGTGGTAATTATTCTCAAAAGGCCAAGTTGAGGGGGGTAATTCGAACCAGAGATAGTTTAGGGAGGAAAGTAATAATTTTCAAATAGTTTAGGGGGGTACTAAGGTATTTTGCCAAATTATTATTTACCTACTAATTTGTTTTGTCAGTACTATTTTTATATTTTTTGTACATATAGAAAAGGATTATACACTTGACAAATCTGGATTTAAACTTAATAGATTACGGCAGCGTAGGATTAATCCGTATCTTTGTCTGATACCAGCAACTACTCACTGAGTAATTACATGTGTATTACATTTACTATAATTATAAATGTGAAATTATATAATATTTATAAACTTAAATTGAAAAAAACATGTAATTAATGGTAAACCTCGAAATGTTTGAGCTTTCATATGTTGGAAAACAACAATCAAAAGTTCTTATGTAGATTCATTCAAGTGATATTGAATTTGATCCACAAGTTCACTCCATAAGATTGCCAAAACATATTCCTCCTATACGTTTGATGGTAAAACTTAATCAACAACAATATAGGTAGTTTTATTGTAAAGTATTGTTTTTATTTACGAATGACTTAGTATTCATCCTCGAGTAGAACATTAATAAGGACACTTTGGTCGTCTCCTTATTTGTAGTTCTTAACATCTTCATAGATCACAACCTGACCAACAACATCTATACATATAAAAGTTAGTAACATAGTTTTAAAAAACCTACTATTTGAATAAAAAAGAAAAGAAGAATTACCGAATAATTCTGTCTCATCGACATAATGTTGATTCGTTAGTTGGTCAAATGAGCGCAAGTTAAAGATGTTCATATGAAATGAAGGATCAGTTGTTTCCTCAACAAATCTCTTTTTTTGTAAATGTCACCTGAGGTTGTGTGTCGTAGTCATCAACTTCAAATTATTTGGCCCGATAACAATGTAGTTCATACGATATAAGCAAAGTTCCTGTACCTTGTTCCTAAAAAACTTACCAATATACTTTCTGATTGAAGCATGTATATGATCACCCTACAAAATCATATTTCTATTAGTGCAGAATTATGAAGCCAACATTAAGAGACCAAGCGATGAATACGTGTAGAATTATGAAGCCAACATTAAGAGATCAAGCGATGAATACGTGTACTACACAAATTTCATATATAGGCATAGTTTATGTATGTTCATAGGATGATAGTTTAAGCAAGGCAACCAATATGTAATATATGCTAGTTTTTTATATTTTAAACAAAATAGATGTTATTAAGGACAAACTGCGATATATGCGAGTTTTATATGTATATATTATGATAATGAGTGCCTAAAATTTTCGTCTAAGCTTCAAGTCAAAAAATATAATGCTACAGCTTGTTCTATTTCAGTTAAAGAACTTTTTATATGGATTTGCTTAGCGTTTGAAGGCAACAAAAACGAATTTGATAACATGTTCAATGCTCAACGTTTGAAGGCAATCAACGTTTGAAGGCAACAGAAAAGAATTTGCTCAATGTTCATTCGTTCACATATATGCATAAAGTAAGTAAAATAATGAGGCAAAAATAACATTACCTCTGAATCCTGTAAAACCAATTCAATTGAAAGCCGTATTTCCGAATTAAATTGATCCGGGTTTTCCACATTCGAACGACTCTAAATTTGAGATTCCATTGCATCAAGTTACCTGAAATTTGTTTGATATCATAAAATTGTATAGCCATAGTTGCAAAGCAATTTAATCAGACTGAGTAGATAAAATAGAAAGTTGAAAATGATTCAAAAAGATAAAGCCCATAAATACCAGTTATGGAAGTGTAGATAGAATAGAGAGTTTTGGTTGGAATCCCATGTTTGGGAGCATGATCAGTTGCGAGTTTGTAACTGATTGCTTTCCTCCATTTTTTTCTCAATCGTGGGCAGTTGTTGATTAAAAAACAAAAACTAAGGAAGTGTGAGGATTTTATCTTTTTTATAAAAGCCAATCAAAAAAGGAGAGGAATACTATTTTTAATAGGTAAGTGTAATGATATATAATAGGGAATGAAGTTTTTATTTCTTCTTAATTTCCAAGTTTTTATAAATATCCAACGTGAGAGTCCATATTTATAGTTAAGTGGGAAGGTTTAAAAAAAAAAAAAAAAAAAATATATATATATATATATATATATATATATATATATATATATTTTATTTCACTACATTGTCGCAATGACTAAGAAAGTAAACTGAATGATTTAGACTTACAGTAAATTGTTTTTTTTAATTTTAAGGCTTAATAAATGATTTTTGAAAAAGACCCAAAACTTTTTGATTCCAACGTGGGACATTTCTGCTGATTTGTAGGGATTTAGATACCCAATTTAATTATAAACCACTAACCCACGAATTAAAGATGACAAAATGCATAAAACTGTAAAATCGTGCTTTTGAAACTGCATTCTAATTGGTTTTCTTTTGGTTTTAAACTTATAAGTGTAAAAAAAAAAAACCGAACACATTTAGTAGCTGCCAATTAAAACAACTAACCCATGAATTAATAGTGTGAAACTGCTTTCTAATTGGTTTTCTTTTGGTTTTAAACTTATAAGTGTGAAAAAAGAAAAACCGAACACATTTAATAGCTGCCAATTAAAAAATAATTTGTATATTTAAAAAAAACTTCCAACTTTGTTGGAACCTTGTCTTAAAGTTGTACACGTGTCTACAAATAGGTGCTCCATTTGTCAAGCCCACATTGTTTTGCTTGTGTTTTTCTATATAGATAGATTCATATCCCGTTTCTTACCAAAGATGTGATCTTAGAGCTCACTTACACTAAGTATACCATCAGCGCGGGAAAGACTTTGTTTTCTGGTTGGGAAGTGTTTCTGAGAGTTTCTTTTTTGCTACTTTTCATTCATATCTGAAGCTATGCTTCACATGAATCCTTCCAACAACTTAGGTATCAGGTAATGCTACCTACCTGCCCATCAATGCGTAGGCAATTAGGAAGATATAACCTTAGTTTTATTGCCGCAACTGGTGCTTGATCCCTGGACATATCCAACTATGAGACTAGTTAGAATTTGATTAGACTGTATTTACGAATCTTTTTCTTATTGTAATTTTGTTTTTCGATATACCCTCTTTTCTAGTTTATATGATATGATACTTTCACAAGATTTAAGAATCCTATTCAATTAAATTGTAATGTGCTGGTCATCCGATGAACTTAATTCCTTTTTTAATTTTCAGGTATTATTTTATTATTTTATTTCCACCGATAACGTCGATATCTCCATGATGATCACTTGCAAAGTTGCCTTTCTAGCACATCGAGAGCCTGCTTTAGAATTGAATACCTCTCCTAGTATACCATTATAACTAAAGATGATGAGAAGAGTTCAATTAAAACAATACACCATTTACTACCCTATCAACTGTCCATATAAAGTTTATCCCAAACAATCACGTTACAGCTAATCTCCCATCTAAATCAAATAATCTCCACTACTCAATTCTATAAATACTAAACCATAGGTCATTCCATTTCACCACATTCACTTTTCTTTCTATTTTTAGTACCTCAGCCATTCTTTCTCCTCATGGCTAAGTCAAGTTCCATGATAATCGTACTCTCTCTTTGCATATGCGTGTCATTGATGATCATCAGTGGAGAAGCAAGTTCCTTCTCATATAGCTATGGGTGGGGTCCTGGGCAACCAATTCAAGGTTCATACAGTTATAATCCAGGCAATGGTGTTTCCTATTCTAACCCTTACGGCAGCTATAGCTCTCCATATTTTCCTTATTACTATCCTCCTTGGTTTCCTTTTCCACCAAACTTTCCTGGATATTCTCCTTATCCTCAACAGCAAACTGCTGCTCAAGATGTCCCACAACAAGCTGCTACTCATAATGTCCCACAACGAGATTCAAAGCATTAAAACTTTTTTTAGTATTTGGAGGGTTCTTTTCTTCACCTTAATTTTTCCTATGAATAAAGGTTAGATTATGTTACTAGGGTTTAACTTGGTTGGGAATATCATCAACTTAGGAGTTTTGATTAGGGTAGATTGCTGTTTCTAGTAGTTTCTTTTTATGGTCGATTTATAACTTAAGACACAAACAAATAATTTTGTCTCTATGTTCTTAATTGGGTTTTGCCATTGAGTCATGGTGTTTCTTTGTAAGCTTGTTATTAATTAATTATTTCAAGATTCTGTCGATCCATCTAACTATCGTGCTGCACATTTTATCTTATAATGTTGACATCAGTAATTCTATTCTTCAGTAGCCAGCTATTGTTATTGTAGAATTTCGAGGCGTTAGGCAATCTTTGGGCACGGGGAGCATCAATTTTTTTTTAAACCCCTTCCAAATTAGGAGGATCTATAGTATTTCCACACTTCCTTTCCATGGTGACTCGAACCCAGGACTTAACGGTCGTAGGTGGAGGTGCGGGGAACATCAATTGAAAACAACAAATTGTTGTGACGACGATAAGAAACGATATATTGTTAAATATAACATGATTATTTTTACGCGGCGAGGCAATGGATGTCAGTACAGTTACTATCTGCTAATTGAGAGTACCTCCGTACGCTACAGAACTGAGAATTGAGAATGAAAGAAAGCTTGATTGCATGAATGAAACCTATTACAGAAAGACAACACATTATCGAAGGGGAGCGACACCAGTACAAATTGTTTGGTTGCTAGAAAGTTTGATTACTTGATCGCCCAATAGTACTTAAACAAAATAAACCAAAGCTACACGACTTGACCTAAATAAGCTAGAGGAACGTAATGAAAATATATGAAATAAAACTACTCTATATTTACAGTAAAAAGGACTTCGCGGACGACATTGTCTGCTTTGCGCGTGTGATGCTGTTGACATCTGCCTGCGGCTGGGCACTGGCGAGGGCCATCACTGGAGTGACAGAGGCACATGCACGCTTGTCACTTAGCGCAGCCAGGACCATGGAGACGTCCCTAGCGCTAGACGTTGGGAGGCTTGCTATGACGCCACGGGGCGCGTCCAAGGGGTCATGGGGCATGGATGGAAAGCCGCCCATGACATACTCCCCAACCTGAGTTAGCGACGCCATCGACACCTTACTTGCAAGATAATCATCAATAAGGCTCTTGTAGACTTTGAGGTTTGTTCCCCTCTCCCAAGTATTCTCCTATGCATCACAACCCTTCTATTTCACCAAGAATTCTTGGTGATCTTTCCTTGAGGCGTGAATAACTCGATCGTCGAATAACTTCAGCACGTCTTTTTCCGGTTGAACTGGGTCCTCAGTTGCTTTTTATTGTGAGTTGATTTTGTGAAGGATCCTCCATGTCTTCCCGAAAAGGTTTTAAAAGACTGATATGGAAGACATGATGAATTTTCCACATAGGCTGGGTTATCCACTCGGTATGAAACTTTCCAAATGCGTCTTTCAATGGACAAGGGTCCAATGTATTTTTGCAATAGGCGAGGGTCATGTACCCCTACAAACAAGTACCGCTTTGAGGTTTTGACCATCATTTATCTCCTACTTGGTATTCAACAAAGTGACGATTTTGATCAACATGCCTCTTTATGCTCTTATGAGGTTTGACAAGATAGCTTTGCACTATCTCCAAATTTTGTTTTCATTCTTTTGAGAAGCTAGCAGATCGAGGAGATTTTGACATGTTTGGTGCATTCACAGTATATGGGAGTAGCAGTTATTGTCATGTAATAATTTCAAAAGCATTTTTGTTTGTACTAGAGCTTTTTTGTAAATTGAAAAACAGTTGAGGAGCATCCAGAAGCTTTACCTAATTCTTCAGCGATTCGGTCAAAAAGTGGTAGAGATATTCCTCCAGCATGCTATTGAACCGCTCATCTGCCCATCAGATTGTAGGTGGAAACTTGAGAGTTGCGACTCAATTTTGACCGAGGCACTTAAAGAGTTGGGTCCAAAAATTTCTAGTGAATCATGACTCGCGATTACCAACGATGTCTTTAGGTAGGTCAAAATATTTGACGACATAAGAGAAGAAGAGTCGGGCTGTGTCTTCTATTGATATATATTATGGGACTGCTATAAAAGTAGCATACTAGTAAAACTTATCCACCACAACCAAAATAGTTGTGAAATCTCCGACTTTGGGCAATCCGGTAAAGAAACCCAAGGAAACACTTTCCTAAGGCCTCTTTGGGACGACTAGTAGTTCCAAGAATCCCGCTTGTATTACCAGTACTTGTTTTTCTGGTATATGAGACAAGTCTTCACATACTGAGTGACGTCATCGCCAATTAGAGGCCGATAACATGTATGGCGAAGTAATGCCATGGTGCATTCTTTACCGAGATGGTCGTCCCACAAAGTATCGTGACATTTTGCCAGAAGAATCCTTAGAAAATCTCCTCATTTAGGAACATAAAATCGATTTCCTTTCACTTCAAGGAAACCATCTTCCATGTAGAACTGGCAAGTCTTGCCCTGTCATACCAAATCAACCAAATACTATGTAGCAAGATCCTTGATGAGTAGATTCTGAATCTGGTCTTTTATGGTAGTGGCTACTTCGCTCCCCCTTAGGGTTATGAGTAGGCACACCGATGTTAGATCAACTCTCTGACTAATCACATTAGCAACATGATTAGTCTTCCCACTTCGGTACTCCGGGTTGAAGTGAAATTTTGCTATGAGTTCCTGTCATCTAGCTTGTCGACCATTTAACTTTGGCTGGGTCATGAAGTGGCTAACAACTATGTTGTATGTCTTGAGCATGAACGAGGTTCCCTGTAGATAGTGCCTCCAAAGGCGTAAGCAATGAATGACACCCAATAATCTTTTTTGTGGGTGGAATAATACTGCTCTACATCCTTCAACTTCTGGCTCTCGTATGCTACATGATTCCCTTCTTGTAGTAAGGCTCCGCCAAGGTCATAGTCGTAAGCATCCATTTGTACCTCTAATGACTTGGCCAAATTAGGAAGGTCCAAGATGGGGGGTACTAGATATAGCCACTTTCAATGTGTTGAAAGCCTCTGCTTGTCTGGGTCCCAATCCCAAGGCGTGACCTTCATGATGAGTTATGTCAATGGCACCGCGATGATGGAGTAAGTTTTCACAAATCGCCTATAGAAGTTGCATAGCCCAAGGAACACCCTCAAAGCGTGGATATCCTTAGACGGCGGCTAATATGTGATTGCCTGAATCTTCTTTTGGTCCATCTTGATCCACCCCTCCTCTATGACATGTCCGAGGAAGTCCATTTGTTTTTTAGCAAATGAGCACTTGATAGCTTCGCATATAATTTGTGATCCTGCAATTAGGATAGGACCTTCCCTAAGTGCTCCAAGTGTTCTTCTAGCGTTAGGCTATACATCACACTATTATCCAAGTAGACCACCACAAGTTCGTCTACTCTCGAAAGACTTGGTTCATTATGGTGGGAATGTTGGTGAAATGTTAGTCAAGATGAATGGCATAACCAGGAAGTCATATGACCCATATCTTGTCACACATGTTGTCTTGTGTTCATCATCATCTGCAATCCAAACTTGCCAATAATCTGTCTTAAAGTCTATTTTGGTGAACATTATCGCACCACCCAGTCTATCGAACCAGTCTTCCATTAGCAAAATATGGTACTTTTTCTTCACGGTGATTTCATTTAGAGCCCGATAATCAACACAGAGTCGTAGGTTGCCATCATGTTTCTTTTGGAATAGCACAGTGGATCTATACGGGGACTTGGAAGGCACGATGATCCCCGTGTCTAGCATTTTCGTCAATTGTCTCCGAAGGTCGGTGAGTTCGAGTTGTGACATTATATAAGGCACTCGGACGGGTGGCTTCACACCCAATACCAACTCAATCTCATAGTCCACAGTATGCTTAGGCGGAGTCGCTTTGGCATGTCCTGTGACATGACATCTTCAAACCTTAATAGCAGCTCCTTCACGGGTGCATGAATTAGATACAAGGAGCGTTCTATATTTCAATGCAGAGGGTAGTTAGGAAAATAGGTTCATGTAATTTGACTCCTTTATCAACTGCAAGGTCGATATGTTCTCAGCGGCCATCTTTATGGGTATGCACGAGATAATACAAGGCTTGACCTCGTTTGTTCCTATCATCAGTATTATGTCTGTATACGGTACGTGCATGGTGTTGGTTTGCCTTAGGAATTCCAATCCAACTATTAATTCGAACCCATCTATGATCACCATGAGCATGTTGAATATTCCTTCATAAGGGCTAAACTTCAATGGTACTTCTTTGGATATTCCACCCCATAAAGGAATACAGGCTGATGAGGTGAGTTGATATCCTTGACATGACCTCTGCCCTCTCCTACAACTAGACAAAGACACTCCACCTAAGTCAAGTTTAAGTAGTTGTAGGTAGCACTCGTGTCTATCGTAACCTGAATGGACTTGCCATTTACCTTCATCTCGACGAACATTAAGGTCTGCCTTCTTTTTATCTTTCTTGGTAATTGGGCAGGGGTCTTTCTTCTTACAGATACTAACATTGGTTCCTGCTAAGGCCTCATAAATTGAGAAAACAATTGCAGTAGAAACAACTGCTGGTTCTGTATGGACCGCATTATCTGCATCGTCATTCGTCCTATCATCAAAAGCTTGATGAGAATTCATCTGTGCATGTGGAAATTTATTATTCCAATGTGGTCCGCTATAATGACGAAATCCTGAAGGGGGTTTCCTCCCCCGATTGTTGTTGTTAGATGTAGTGCTAGTATTGCCTGGGGAGGGAGCCTTAGATTTGGTTGCACTCCAATCTCCTCCGCTTCTGCCAGGGCCACTAGTGCTAGGTAACCCTTTTTTGTATCCCCCCCGGACATGCTATTGAGGCCTATCATTCCGAGCTTCTACTTGATTGTCGCTATGGCACTCCGCTGCTTGGATTACCTTGGGTAAAATGTCTGCTCTTTGTCTTTGCAGATCCATATGCGCATAAGGTTTCAACCTGTAACGACCCGACCGGTCGTTCTAGAAAATTACGCCCCAATCCCTAATTTAACTGTTCCCCTAAGTTCATTTCTGCTATTGTGGGTTGCCGGGAGAGTCGGTTCGAAAAATTTGAGCATTTTGGGACACTTAGTCCCTAAATAAGAGCTTTGAAGCTAGAAAATGGCCCGTAGCTGGA
Source organism: Nicotiana noctiflora (assembly GCA_032618575.1). NCBI lineage: Eukaryota > Viridiplantae > Streptophyta > Magnoliopsida > Solanales > Solanaceae > Nicotiana > Nicotiana noctiflora. Next base: position 31,092 of record JASVEL010011409.1, on the reverse strand, counting down.
ACAGTGTTAAGATGATCTCGGAACGGAAATCCGATGGTTCCATTAGCTCCGTTAGGTGATTTGGGGGTTGGGAGCGCGTTCGGAATGTATTTTGGAGGTCCGTAGCTCAATTAGGCTTGAAATGCCGAAGGTTGAAATTTTGGCGAATCCGAACGATAGGTAAGATTTTGATCCGGGGGTCGGAATGGATTTCCGACAATTTATGTAGATTCGTTATGTGATTTTGGATATGTCCGCAAATTTTCAGGTCATTTAGACGTCGTTTGGTTGGGTTTTGGATCGAATGTTAGTTTTGAAAGTTTTGAAGAAACTTAGGCTTGAATCCGTGTGTAATTGGTGATTTTGATGTTTAGGATGGTGTTTTTATGATTGGAACAAGTCCGTATCATGTTTTGGAGTACGTTGGTGGTTTTCGTTGGGGTCCCGGGGGCCTCGGGATGATTTCGGACCATCAACCGGGCATTTGGACTTGGCAAAAATCTGCAGAAAAATTGCAGGTTCTGCCCAGGCCTTTAAGCCTTCGCGTTCGCGTGGCAAGGGCCGCGTTCGCGAAGGTCAAGCGAATCAGTGCATCGCGTTCGCGAGAAGGGGAGCAGCGTTCGCGTAGGCCAGGGATTGTGTGCATCGCGTTCGCGTTCCAGCGGTCGCGTTCACGTAGGTGTGTGAGGGTAAGGTTTCGCGTTCGCGGGAGGAGTATCGCGAACATGTAAAAGGAATTTAGGCGGCTGGGAGTTGAGCATCGCGAACGCGTGGTTGGCGTCGCGTTCGCGAAGGGTAGCTGGAAGTTGGGCATCGCGAACGCGTGGAAGGCGTCGCGTTCGCGAAGGGTAAGAGAGAGTTGTTCATCGCGAATGCGTGGGATCTCACGCGAACGCGTAGAACAAAATGTTCTGACAGTGAATAAAAATCCAGAAACAGAGGGGTTACAGGTTACACCCCCAAAACATAATTTTGAGCCCTAGAGAGAAGAAAACTCGAGGAAATCACTGAGAAGTCATCGGATATTCGTCGGAGGTAAGATTCTTAACTCAAAAACATCATTTTATGGTAGTATTAACATCACTCTTCATGAAATTGGGTTGAAATCTTGAAGAAATGTGGCCTAAATATTGAAAACGGGATTTTGGATTTGGAAGGCCATTTGAACTCCGATTTCGATAAATTGGATATGCCTAGACTCGTATTGAGATAAGGAACCCGAATATATAATTTTCGTGATTTTTCGATAAGCGTACCGAAAGTCGGGTCTTGGCAACTTGTGGGTTTTGGTGTATTTTGAGTTATTTTGATTGGATAATGCCCAATTAGCCTATTTTGATATGATTCTATTGATTTTTATCAGATTCTACAACTGTGGAGGCCGACATTCGCGGCAAGAGAGTTGTTTCATAGCGGTTTTGTACCGGAGTCGAGGTAAGTGGCTTGTCTAACCTCGTGTGGGGGAATTTTCACCCCTAGGATATTATGTGATAATTTAAATGCCTTGTACGCGAGGTGACGGGCGTGTACATGCGCTGGTTGTTGAACACATACTTTATTTAAAATGTTCGATGAGTGATATTCCTGTCTTTAGTTGTTAATTTGATATTTTACCGGTAGTAGTTAGAAAAGCATGATTAGGTAGTACCTAACTGTCTAGTTGCCTAATTGTCTTATTTTTGATAATTATTGACACTATTTTCCGGTGAAGTTATAGTTAAGCATAATTTACTCTCTCTGTGTATTCCTTTATTTGCTGTGCTTGTGGACTGCGGGTTCGATTCTCGGAGACCCAGGGCTGTGGGTTCGATTCCCAGAGACCCGGAGTGATATTGGTAGGGACTACGGGTTCGATTCCCGAGATCCTGAGTTATTGGTAGGGACTACGGGTTCGATTCCCGAGATCCCGAGTTATTGGTAGGGACTACGGGTTCGATTCCCGAGATCCTGAGTTATTGGTAGGGACTACGGGTTTGATTCCCGAGATCCTGAGTTATTGGTAGGGACTACGGGTTCGATTCCCGAGATCCTGAGTTATTGGTAGGGACTACGGGTTCGATTCCCGAGATCCTGAGTTATTGGTTATTTATTGAGACATGGGCTGCGGGTTTGATTCCCGGAGACCCAGAGGTACTGTCAATGGGACTGTGGGTTCAATTCCCACAGGTCCTGGACTTGTTGATTTAGTTTTGTTACTTGTTATTAGCTTAATTTTTGCCGGTTGCAGTAATCACTTTATTATTGCTATTTCGGATTTATTATTATTTGAGCTGCTTATTATTGTTATTGTCTTTTTGTTATTGTTCTCTCAGTAGGGCCACGACCTTCCTCGTCACTACTCCATCGAGGTTAGGCTTGGCACTTACTGAGTACCGCCGTGGTGTACTCATGCTACTCTTCTGCACACTTTTGTTGTGCGGATCCAGGTACATCAGGACAGGCTCACACCAGGTGATTCAGCAGCGCTTTGGGAGACCTCGAGGTATGATCTGCTACGTCCGCGGATCCGGAGGCCTTCCTTCTATTCTAGTGCTAGTAGATGTCTTTCCTTCATTCGGTTGTTAGATACTCCTTTTACATAGAGCTACAATTGTATGATCTCTTTTAGTCTGTGTTACCCGTGGGATTCCGGGTCTTGGTAGTGTTTTAAAACAGTGTATTTGACTGGTGTATGTGCCAAGCGGCACGGATTACATTCCTTTCATCTTATTTTCCGCTAATTCTCATTAAGTGTTTATAACTTGTATATTCCGCAACGTGTTAGGCTTACCTAGTCGTGGGGACTGGGTGCCATCACGACATGTTCACAATTGGTGAACTAGGGTCGTGACAAGTTGGTATCAAAGCTCTAGGTTCATAGGAGTCACGGGACACAGACCGGTTACTTAGAGTCTCGCTGATCGATATGGAGACGTCTGTATTTATCTACGAGGGGCTATGTAACTGTTTAGGAAATTCTTCATTTCTTTTGGATTCCTTGTCGTGCGACATTTTTGACATCAAAAATCTAAACTACTGCTTTCTATTCTCTCACGGATGGTGAGGACACGATCTACTCGCGATGATCAGGTACCCGCGCCCCCTGTTGCCGCCGTCAGAGGCCGGGGCCGAGGTAGAGGACGAGGACGCGCCCGAGGTGCAGCCACAGCACCCGCGCGCGCTGCCGCTGAGGTGCCACAGGTAGACCAGGTTGGAGCGCAGGCACCTGGTACACCGACTACAGCTGCTACTACTCCAGCACTACAGGAGACCCTGGCCCAGTTCATGAGTATGTATACCACTTTAGCTCAGGCAGGACTGCTTCCTCTCGTCGCAGCTACATCTCAGGCCGGGGGAGGGGCCCAGACTCCCGCAGCCGTTACACCGGAGCAGCGTGTGCCGGTGGGATAGGTTCCGGATGTTTTGGTTATGCCTCCTGCCGCCCCAGCACAACCCGGAGGTGGACCAGCTGCCTCTGAGGACGAGCAGCGTAGATTGGAGAGGTTCAAGAAATATGACCCTCCAGTGTTCAGTGGTTTGGCTTCAGATGATGCATTGGGTTTTCTGGAGGAGTGTCATCGTATTCTTTCTACCATGGGGATTGTGGAGACCAGCGGGGTTTCCTTCACTACGTTTCAGTTTCGTGGGACCGCTTATGATTGGTGGCGCACGTATGAGTTGGATAGTCCGGAGGAGTCCGCTTCGTTGACCTGGACGCAGTTTTCAAATCTGTTTTTGACGGAGTTTGTTCCCCAGAGCCTTAGGGATTCTTGGCGCTCGGAGTTTGAGAGATTGCGACAGGGCTCCATGTCAGTATCGGAGTATGCTATTAGTTTCACCCGCCTAGCCAGGCATGCACCGGCTTTGGTAGCCACGGTCCGGGAGAGAGTGCAGAGATTTGTTGACGGCCTGATTCCGCTGACCTGGTACAGCATGGCCAGAGAGTTGGAGACGGATATATCTTATCAGTAGGCAGTGAGCTTGCCAGGAGGATCGAGAGTATGCTCCCTAGAGAACGGGGAGAGAGGGAGGCCAAGAGGTCTCGTGAGTCGGGCCATTTCTCTGGTGCCCGCACTTCAGCAGCCGGTCGTTTTGGCAGGGGTTATTCCGGTCGTCCAGTTCACTCAGCATTGCCCGCAGCCGGTAGTACCCCAGCTCTTCCAGCACCTCAGGAGCCTTATTATGCTCCCCCAGTTTCCAGTGCACCTCCTGCGCGGGGTCCGTCCAGGGGTCAGACTAGTGGGGGTGAGGCCGGTCAGTCACAGTCACCGTGTCCTCCCAGAGCTTGCTTTGGGTGCGGGGATACTCGCCATTTGGTCAGGGAGTGCCCCAGGCGTAGGAGGGGAGCACCTCACCGGTCTTCGCAGCATCAGCGTGGCTCTCAGGGTCAGCAGGCTATCATTCCAGCTCCAGCTGCTATTCCACCTGCCCAGCCAGCCAGGGGCGGGGGTCAGGGTTCTAGAGGCCGCCCTCGAGAGGGGGGACAAGCCAGATTCTATGCTATTCCTGATCGCGCTGCGGCTGTTGCATCTGACTCTGTTATCACGGGTATTATTCTGGTTAGTCACAGGGAGGCATCGGTTCTATTCGACCCTGGTTCCACTTTTTCATATGTGTCTTCTTACTTTGCTTCTCATCTGGGTGTGCCTCGGGATTCTTTGAGTGCCCCCATTTATGTTTCCACTCCGGTGGGTGATTCTTTGGTCGTGGACCGTGTATATCGGTCGTGTTTGGTTACCATTTGTGATTTTGAGACCAGAGCGGATCTATTGTTGCTCGGGATGGTCGATTTTGATATTATTCTGGGCATGGACTGGTTGTCGCCCCATTATGCTATTCTTGATTGTCACGCCAAGACCGTGACGCTGGCTATGCCAGGCATTCCATGTATTGAGTGGAGTGGTACTCTAGATCACACCTCTAGCCGTGTTATTTCTTTTCTCAGAGCTCAGCGTATGGTTGAGAAGGGGTGTGCTGCTTATCTAGCCTATGTGCGGGACGTCAGTATTGACACTCCCTCTATTGATTCTGTTCATGTGGTACGTGACTTTGCTGATGTATTTCCAGCTGATCTTCCGGGCATGCCGCCCGACAGAGATATTGACTTTGCTATTGACTTGTTGCCGGGCACTCAGCCCATTTCTATTCCACCGTACCGTATGGCTCCTCCCGAGTTAAAGGAGTTGAAGGATCAGTTACAGGAGTTATTGGGCAAGGGTTTTATTCGACCCAGTGTTTCGCCTTGGGGTGCTCCTGTATTGTTTGTGAAGAAATAGGACGGTTCTATGCGTATGTGTATTGACTATCGTCAGCTGAACAAGGTTACAGTGAAGAACCGGTATCCTTTGCCCCGTATTGATAATTTATTTGACCAGCTACAGGGCGCACACGTGTTTTCTAAGATTGATTTGTGCTCTGGGTATCACCAGCTGAAGATTCGGGAGCCAGATATCCCGAAGACTGCCTTCAGGACCCGGTATGGTCACTATGAGTTCCTCGTGATGTCTTTTGGGCTGACTAATGCCCCAGCAGCCTTTATGCATTTGATGCACAGTGTGTTCAGGCCTTATCTGGACTCGTTCGTGATTGTTTTCATTGATGATATTCTAGTATATTCCCGGAGCCGGGAAGAGCACGAGCAACATTTGAGGATAGTGCTTCAGATTCTGAGGGAGAAGCAGCTTTATGCCAAGTTCTCTAAATGTGAATTCTGGTTGAGTTTAGTGGCATTTTTGGGCCACGTGGTGTCGAGTGATGGTATTCGAGTAGATCCGAGGAAGGTGGAGGCCGTGCAGAGTTGGCCCAGACCCTCCTCCGCTACTGAGATTCGCAGTTTTCTTGGTTTGGCGGGCTATTACCGTCGTTTTGTAGAGGGGTTCTCTTCGATTGCAGCACCTATGACTAGATTGACCTAAAAGGGTGCCCTTTTTCAGTGGACAGACGAGTGTGAGGCGAGCTTTCAGAAGCTCAAGACAGCTTTGACTTCGGCCCCTATATTGATGTTGCCTACAGGTTCGGGGTCCTATACTGTATATTGTGATGCCTCACGAGTTGGACTCGGTGCGGTATTGATGCGGGACGGTAGGGTGATTGCCTACGCGTCGAGACAGCTGAAGGTGCATGAGAAGAATTACCCTGTTCATGATTTGGAGCTAGCTGCCATTGTTCACGCCTTGAAAATTTGGCGTCATTATTTATATGGGGTTCCTTGTGAGATCTACACCGATCACCGGAGCTTGCAGCACTTGCTTAAGCAGAAGGACCTGAATATGCGTTAGAGGAGATGGTTGGAGCTACTAAAGGACTATGATATTACTATTCTCTATCATCCGGGCAAGGCTAATGTAGTTGCCGATGCCTTGAGTCGTCGTGCAGAGAGTTTGGGGAGTTTAGCATATCTACCAGTTTCAGAGAGGCCTATGGCGATGGATGTTCGGGCTCTAGCCAGGCAGTTTGTTAGATTGGATCTTTCGGAGCCCAGCCGGATTCTGGCTTGTGTGATTTCTCGGTCTTCTCTATCTGACCGAATCAGGGAGCGTCAGTTCGACGACCCTCATTTGCTTGTCCTTCGGGATAGAGTTCGGCGTGGTGATGCCCGAGAGGTTACCATCGGGGATGATGGAGTTATGAGGATGCAGAGGCGTATCTGTGTGCCTAATGTAGATGATCTTCGAGAGCTGATTCTAGCAGAGGCCCATAGCTCGCGGTATTCCATCCATCCGGGAGCCGCGAAGATGTATCGGGACTTGAAACAGCATTACTGGTGGAGGCGGATGAAGAGGGATATAGTTGATTATGTTTCCAGATGCCTCAACTGCCAGTAGGTGAAGTATGAGCATCATCGTCCGGGTGGATTGATGCAACAGATCGAGATTCCCGAGTGGAAATGGGAGCATTACCATGGACTTTGTATCCGGACTTCCACGGACGGTTAGGAAGTTTGATTCCATTTGGGTCATTGTGGATCGGCTGACCAAGTCCGCCCATTTTATACCGGTGAGCACTACATATTCATCGGAGCGACTAGCGGAGATCTATATCAGGGAGATAGTTCGGCTGCATGGTATTCCAGTTTCGATCATTTCAGATAGAGGCACTCAGTTCACTTCACGGTTCTGGAGAGCCGTACAGCAGGAGTTAGGTACTCGGGTGGAGCTGAGCACGACATTTCACCCCCAGACTGATGGGCAGTCCGAGCGCACTATTCAGATTTTGGAGGATATGCTCCGTGCATGCGTGATTGAGTTTGGAGGTTCATGGGATCACTTCTTGCCACTGGCGGAGTTTGCTTATAACAACAGCTACCAGTCTAGTATTCAAATGGCACCGTACGAGGCCCTATATGGTAGGAGGTGCAGGTCTCCCGTGGGTTGGTTTGAGCCGGGCGAGGCCAGGTTGCTAGGTACTGATATGGTTCAGGAGGCTATGGACAAGGTCAAGGTGATTCAGGACAGACTTCGTGTAGCCCAGTCTAGACATAAACGTTATGCGGACAAGAAGGTCCGCGATGTGGCTTTTATGGTTGGTGAGCGGGTTCTGCTTCGAGTCTCGCCCATGAAGGGCGTTATGAGGTTTGGGAAGAAAGGGAAGCCGAGTCCCAGATTTATTGGCCCTTTTGAGATTTTGAGGCGTATTGGGGAGGTTGCCTATGAGTTAGCCTTACCTCCTAGTCTAGCTGGAGTTCACCCCGTATTTCATGTCTCCATGCTCCGGAGGTACCATGGTGACCCGTCGCATGTGTTGGATTTCACATCTGTTCAGCTAGACAAAGATCTGTCTTATGTTGAGGAGCCAGTAGCCATTCTAGACAGGCAAGTCAGAAAGCTAAGGTCAAAGAACATCGCTTCGGTAAAGGTTCGGTGGCGGGGCCAGCCGGTCGAGGAGGCGACTTGGGAGACCGAGCAGGATATGCGCAGCCAGTACCCTCATCTTTTCACTACTCCAGGGTATGTTTTCTATGCTCGTTCGAGGACGAACGAATCTTTTAAGTGTGGGAAGATGTAACGACCCGACCGGTCGTTTTAGAAAATTACGCCCCAATCCCTAATTTAACTGTTCCCTTAAGTTCATTTCTGCTATTGTGGGTTGCCGGGAGAGTCGGTTTTTGAAAATTTGAGCATTTTGGGACACTTAGTCCCTAAATAAGAGCTTTAAAGCTAGAAAATGGCCCGTAGCCGGAACAGTGTTAAGACGATCTCGGAACGGAAATCCGATGGTTCCATTAGCTCCGTTAGGTGATTTCGGGGTTGGGAGCGCGTTCGGAATGTATTTTGGAGGTCCGTAGCTCAATTAGGCTTGAAATGCCGAAGGTTGAAATTTTGGCGAATCCGAACGATAGGTGAGATTTTGATCCGGGGGTCGGAATGGATTTCCGACAATTTCTATAGATTCGTTATGTGATTTTGGATATGTCCGCAAATTTTCAGGTCATTTAGACGTCGTTTGGTTGGGTTTTGGATCGAATGTTAGTTTTGAAAGTTTTGAAGAAACTTAGGCTTGAATCCGTGTGTAATTGGTGATTTTGATGTTTAGGATGGTGTTTTTATGATTGGAACAAGTCCGTATCATGTTTTGGAGTACGTTGGTGGTTTTCGTTGGGGTCCCGGGGGCCTCGGGATGATTTCGGACCATCAACCGGGCATTTGGACTTGGCAAAAATCTGCAGAAAAACTGCAGGTTCTGCCCAGGCCTTTAAGCCTTCGCGTTCGCGTGGCAAGGGCCGCGTTCGCGAAGGCCAAGCTTATCAGTGCATCGCGTTCGCGGGAAGGGGAGACGCGTTCGCGTAGGCCAGGGATCGTGTGCATCGCGTTCGCGTTCCAGTGGTCGCGTTCGCGTAGGTGTGTGAGGGTAAGGTTTCGCGTACGCGGGAGGAGTATCGCGAACGCGTAAAAGGAATTTAGGCGGCTGGGAGTTGAGCATCCCGAACGCGTGGTTGGCGTCGCGTTCGCGATGGGTAGCTGGAAGTTGGGCTTCGCGAACGCGTGGAAGGCGTCGCGTTCGCGAAGGGTAAGAGAGAGCTGTTCATCGCGAACGCGTGAGAGCTCACGCGAACGCGTAGAACAAAATGTTCTAACAGTGAATAAAAATCCAGAAACAGAGGGGTTACGGGTTTACACCCCCAAAACACAATTTTGAGCCCTAGAGAGAAGAAAACTCGAGGAAATCACCGAGAAGTCATCGGGTATTCGTCGGAGGTAAGATTCTTGACTCAAAAACATCATTTTATGGTAGTATTAACATCACTCTTCATGAAATTGGGTTGAAATCTTGAAGAAATGTGGCCTAAATATTGAAAACGGGATTTTGGATTTGGAAGGCCATTTGAACTCCAATTTCGATAAGTTGGATATGCCTAGACTCGTATTGAGATAAGGAACCCGAATATATAATTTTCGTGATTTTTCGATAAGCGTACCGAAAGTCGGGTTTTGGCAACTTGTGGGTTTTGGTGTATTTTGAGTTATTTTGATTGGATAATGCCCAATTAGCCTATTTTGATATGATTCTATTGATTTTTATCAGATACTACACCTGTGGAGGCCGACATTCGCGGCAAGAGAGTTGTTTCATAGCGGTTTTGTACCGGAGTCGAGGTAAGTGGCTTGTCTAACCTCGTGTGGGGGAATTTTCACCCCTAGGATATTATGTGATAATTTAAATGCCTTGTACGCGAGGTGACGGGCGTGTACATGCGCTGGTTGTTGAACACATACTTTATTTAAAATGTTCGATGAGTGATATTCCTGTCTTTAGTTGTTAATTTGATATTTTACCGGTAGTAGTTAGAAAAGCATGATTAGGTAGTACCTAACTGTCTAGTTGCCTAATTGTCTTATTTTTGATAATTATTGACACTATTTTCCGGTGAAGTTATAGTTAAGCATAATTTACTCTCTCTGTGTATTCCTTTATTTGCTGTGCTTGTGGACTGCGGGTTCGATTCCCGGAGACCTAGGGCTGTGGGTTCGATTCCCAGAGACCCGGAGTGGTATTGGTAGGGACTACGGGTTCGATTCCCGAGATCTTGAGTTATTGGTAGGGACTACGGGTTCGATTCCCGAGATCCCGAGTTATTGGTAGGGACTACGGGTTCGATTCCCGAGATCCTGAGTTATTGGTAGGGACTACGGGTTCGATTCCCGAGATCCTGAGTTATTGGTCGGAGATCCTGAGATTATTGAGACACATCTTGAGGTATTGAGGCATGGGCTGCGAGTTCGATTCCCGGAGACCCAGAGATACTATTATTGGGACTGCGGGTTAAATTCCCGTAGCTCCTGGATTGTTGGTTATAGAGTAGGACTGTGGGTTCAATTCCCACAGGTCCTGGACTTGTTGATTTAGTTTTGTTACTTGTTATTAGCTTAATTTTTGCCGGTTGCAGTAATCACTTTATTATTGCTATTTCGGATTTATTATTATTTGAGCTGCTTATTATTGTTATTGTCTTTTTGTTATTGTTCTCTCAGTAGGGCCACGACCTTCCTCGTCACTACTCCATCGAGGTTAGGCTTGGCACTTACTGAGTACCGCCGTGGTGTACTCATGCTACTCTTCTGCACACTTTTGTTGTGCAGATCCAAGTACATCAGGATAAGTTCGCACCAGGTGATTCAGCAGCGCTTTGGGAGACCTCGAGGTATGATCTGCTACGTCCGCGGATCCGGAGGCCTTCCTTCTATTCTAGTGCTAGTAGATGTCTTTCCTTCATTCGGTTGTTAGATACTCCTTTTACATAGAGCTACAATTGTATGATCTCTTTTAGTCTGTGTTACCCGTGGGATTCCGGGTCTTGGTAGTGTTTTAAATAGTGTATTTGACTGGTGTATGTGCCAAGCGGCACGGATTACATTCCTTTCATCTTATTTTCCGCTAATTCTCATTAAGTGTTTATAACTTGTATATTCCGCAACGTGTTAGGCTTACCTAGTCGTGGGGACTGGGTGCCATCACGACATGTTCACAATTGGTGAACTAGGGTCGTGACACAACCCTTCTAGGAATGTGAAGAGTTTGTCTTTGTCCACCATGACACGTATGTTTAGCATGAGCGTCGAGAATTCTCGCACGTAATCCCACACTAATCCCTGTAGGATAAATTCTCAGCACACTTCTATTGGAGGCCCTCATTTACCAAAATTTTTGGCTGCGTATATGGCTGCCGTTCGCCGGTCTCCTTCAGAGTCGCGACTGAGGTTTTATATGTCAACTTCGACCTGGAGTATTCTGTGGTCCAGATCGTCCAATCTTTGCACTAGGATGGTTCTTAGTTCAGAGTTTAGACACTATATCCACAATGGGCTGTATTACGTCAACCGTATCTTCAAGGGCCGCAATGCAATCCCCATGATTCACCATGGTCATAAAGGTGGTAATGGCAATGTGTTCCCTCGTCCGATGTCGAGCCTAGGCTTTGATACCAACTATTATGCGGCGCTTTCTTGAGATTCCTTGGAAGGGCGACGTAAACCTAAGCAATATATGTTAGTGCAGCTACTATCCTCCAACTTTGGTCCCCTCCGTACGCTAGACGGGATTGTCAATACCATATAGGAAAATCGATGTCAAGAGGAATTGAGAGAACATAAATGAGAATGAAAGAAAGCTTGATTGTATTAATGAAATCTATTACAGAAAGGCAACACGGCGTCGAGGGGGAGAGACACCACTATAGAGAATTATATAGTTACTAGAAATTTTGATTGCTTTATCTCCCCCCCCCCCCCCTAGTGCTTAAAAAAAATAAATCAAAGTTACAGGACTTGATCTGACTAAGCTAGAGGAACATAATGGAAGTGCATGAAATAAAACTATGTTGTATTTATAATGAAAAGGACTTAATTTTCTATAAGGTAGAAACAAGTCCGTTGGCAGCAACCATGTCTTTGGTATCAGGGTCTCCGCGTGGAGCTGTTGGCATTTGCTTGCGGCTGGGCGCTGGCGAGGTATATATATCGGTAGAGCGACAGAGACACCTGCGCGTTTGTCACTTAGCGCAGCCAAGACCACGGGGCAGTCCATGATGCTAACACTGGGAGGCTTTGCTAGGATGCTATGGAGCACGTCCAAGGGGTCGTGGAACATTGGCTAGAAAGCCATCCTGACATTATATATGCTTAATTCAAAGAAATCGAAAATTCGAAGTACATATTTCCCCCAGAAAATAGTAAGGATATTCAGCGCAACATAACAACCAGTCTAATTTAATAAACTATATACACCATACATACAAAATTAATAACAAGAAGAATTTTTCTTTTTCCAAAGGAAGCCAACAGCTCTCTAGATCAGCATATGGTTGAGGATATATTCCACGAGCTGAGCATTGGTATCTTTGGTTTAAAAACTTTTGGCATTTTGATTGTATTTGTATGTAACATCTATAACACGAGCAAGATTGAGAATGCGATTAAGAATCTCCGTAGGGACATGAGTTGGTTTGAGAATTCCTTTATTCACATCCTTCCATGCTATTTCAACCATTTCTTGGAATTTGTCCATTAGCTCTTCTGCTAATACGCCATAATCTCTCATGTAGCATTCAATTCTTGTTGCAATTTGGCCTCTACCCTTCTCAACCTAAAAGGTATAAATATGTATGGTTGTATTTAGTTTGTCAATAAAATAAAACTGAATCTTCTTTTATCTAGTGCAATATATACCTCATAGCTTGCTATGTCATCAACAACTCGACATAATGTAGCATTTGTTTCAAGAAATTTAGGGTTCTTTGACAACCACTCAAAATCTTCCTCGATTGCAGATTTCATGCCCAAGCAAGATGTTGTTGCGAGCAAGTAATATGTGCTAGTAGCTAAAGCATTGTTAAGATACTGAGAAACGTGTGGCATATATCCTTTGATGAACCATAATTTTTCGACATAATAGCTTCTCACAACTTCTTTCATCTATTCAACATCAACAAAATATGTTTTAACTACTTAGTTAGTCATTGAATACTGCAGTTGTAAAAGAGATACTGTAGTACACAAGATTAAGGGTGTGTTTGGTATGAACGAAAATATTTTTCGGAAAATATTTTTTAATTTTCCTATGTTTGATTGGCTTAATTATTTTGGAAAATATTTTCCTTATCAATTCATTTTCCTCCCATTGGAAGAAAATGTTTTCCTTATCAAAGAAGGGAAAACATATTCCAAATCTCTTTCTCAACCTTCCCTACCCCCACAAACCCACCACACACCCTCTCCAATTTTTTTTTTCTTTCAAATTTCAGTTTGTCCATTACCACCCACCCTATTACCCCACCAGCCCTCTACCCCCACCCCTTGCAAAAATAATAATAATAATAATATATATATATATTTACCTTAATTTTTTTTGTTTACAATTTTAAATTTCTTTTTTCATTTTTCTGCACCACACCCACCCACCTCCCCCCTCCCGCACAAAAAAAGATTTACTTTTTTTTGTAATTTAAATTTTTGTTTTTTTGTTTTACAGCCCCAACCCCCTTCAGCCCTGGCTCCCCCCCCCCCAAATTTTTTTTTAAAATATATTTTTAGTTTTAATTTTACTATTTATCGATTTAAAGACTCAAAATTTTACAAGTTTCAAAATTATGACTTTGGAGATTTATGTGTTTGGAAGGTTACAGGTTTAAGAAATTATAAAGTTTTCGGGTTCGAAATTTTGCGGTTTTAAAAGTTTAGCGGTTCGAAAGTTTATGAAATTTGTGGGTTCGGAAGGTTGTTGGTTTGAAAGTATGACTTCATGTTTATTATATCTAAATTATTTATAAATACTCTTGAGAAATCATTTTTCTTAATTTGCGCACCAAACACCGAAAAATGAATAAGACTACTACTTATTTTCCACAAAAATATTTTCTTGGAAAATATTTTTTACGAAAAATATATTTCGTTATACCAAACACACCCTAAAAGACATAAATGAAATTTATTAGGAGTAAGTATGAGTGGTACCCTTTCTTTTGCATAATGGACAACAGAGGATCGGCCATCCTTGGACAACTCTTTTTCATAATCCTCATATAGATCGAGAAGAGCTTTATAGCTAAGTTTCATGTAATTTGGGAGCTCATCAATTTGATTAATGTCCCACCTAAATTTTAAATAATTAAAATAATATACAAAGATTCTAAATAAAGGATAATAAAATAATAAGCTTTCAACTCAGCAAAAAGTACTTTTAGACAATTTTATGTCATTCTCATGTTGTGCCAAGAAAAACACGTGATGATTGACTTGTAGAAGTTTACTTTTCATTCAAGCTCGTTTTAAGTTAAAGAAATGTGAAAAATTCACTGTCTTTATTAATTACTACTAGCAAAATTCTTCTGGCTTCTTGTTTTCTTATTAATAATAAAATAAAATAAAATTTTAAAGTATTTGATACATAATTCATACCTTTGTATGGCATCAGTGTAAATGTCAAGTTCTTTCACAATGTCACTAGAATTGAAAGTGTCATATACTATTGAAATCATTGCTATAGTCTTGGCAAGCATAATACGAGCTTGAGAATATTGAGGTTCAAAGTAAACTCCTATTGTCCAAAAGTGACACTCAATTATTCTATCTTTAGCATAAGGAAGTGTGGTCATGAAATTCAAGTCTTTCCACCACCTGCAAAATGCACAATAATTAATACTTATCAGAGTTAGAGAAATCAATATTTTTTGTTTGTCGTGATCTCAAAGCATGTCCATATATATACCTTGATATTTCATTGAGTTCTCTTTTGTACAACATTTCAAGTAAATTGAAATTCAATTTGGCAAATCGTAGTAACACATCATTTTTCGATTCAACCTCCTCATAGGTAGAGATATAGTAGCGTATCTCGGCTCTTGGTATGCCCTTTTGCAGAGATTGCTCAAGGGTATGTTTAACTTGTTTTTTTAGAGCGGACTTCAAATGTTGAGTTGCAGACCGAAGGTGAGTCGTAGTAAAAGCAAGTGCTTCGTCTAAGATGTATTCACCATGAGTCCTCACATGTGAAGCTTCGTATAAGCACAACATGCCCAAAACATCGGTACTAAGACTCCTCTTGAATTGACCATTACCATATTGGAATTTTCTAAACACACCTGGTTTGAAATCAACAAGAAGATTAGCCTTCTTGTAAAAATAAAACAATAATTATTATGTCTCAGTCGCAAGAAAGTTGGGTTAGTTATATGAATCCTCAGTCTTAAATAAAAAATAGAAGACCAAATATTCTCATAGAAGAAAAATGCACTTGATTCATAGTAATATTGAACTTAATCACCTGATGAGATATTGTAACCATGTTGTCTCAGCATTCGAAATTGAAGGGCACAAATATATAAATCATTGTACTCATGACCTTCAAAGTCTGGATCGACATTGTATATGTGATGCAACATATTGTTTATCTGTTTCTCAAAATGATAAGCTATACCAAGGCGTTCAATAGTGTCTATTAGATTCAATTTCTCAGATATTGTTCTTCCACATTTTAATAACATACTTCTCGTTTCTTCCTTCATAGTTTCAATCTCTTGAACATGCTTTTCTGCAACCTATAATGTATACGAAAATGTTTAGAATATAGTCATATATACTACATAGTAATTAGTAAAACACCAAACAAATTAAATTCCTAACCTTACAAACACAGACCAAAGGCAGATTCAGTATGGCTTTAACCTAAAAAGCTTTTAGCATTGAAGTATTTGTTATATTAGTAAATTTTCACCTAAATATCTATATTTCCTCAAAATTATTGAGTTCGAAAGGACCTATTGCATTAATTAGAAGTAAAAGACAAGATTTATTCTCTCCATTCCAATTAAGCGATGGAGTATGATTCGAAACATAATATTTAAGAAAGAATTTTAGAATTTATGTTCCTTAATAGTATATTTTAATAATTGCGTGGCTATAACTTTTTGAAACTTATGATCTCAAATAGACTATTAATTACATTTGTATACCTATAAAAACTTCCCATTAATAAAATGATAAGTTTTTAGTTATATCATTTCAAAAAAAATGAATATATTATTCATTTTTAAAGAAAAGAGTAATGGAATAATATGAGTAGTAAAGGTGTGTTTGATATGAAAAAATATATCCATTATAAACTCATTTTTCTCCGATTTCAATTAAACGATTTCCGTAAGGAAGGAATATATTTTTCGGAACTCTCTTTACCACTACCCCAATCCACTCTCGACATCCCCCAGTCGCTAACCCACCTACGCCCACCCAAGAACCCCCTCTCCTACCCAACCTCCCCAGCCCAGCCCTCGCCAGTACCCCTAACCCAGCCACCCACATTCATCATTTGAACCATGGACCCCCTAACCCTTCTGAACACCCCCCTCCCCCGACTCTTTGAGCCCCGAACCCCCCTCCCCCTCCCGCACCCACCCAGTCCGTCCGTTCCTATAGGGTTTGCCTAGAATATATTTATATGTAAATGCTATTTTTTGCTTATTAACCAAATAGCAGAAAATAAAATCTCTTATATTTCCTAGGAGGAAAACATTTTCCTTTCATACCAAACACATCCTAAATATACCTTACTGTCAACAGGGAACAAAAGACTTGGGGATAAATTGGGAATGGGGTGAAGTGTTTCTTCTGGGTAATGCAGTACAGAATTAGTGACTGCAGCTAAAGCCATTAATTTCTAAGAGAATAAGATCTTTGGTGGGGTTTTATATATTGGACCTTTAATTTAGTAGTCACTTGGAAGAGTATTGGAGAACAAAGTGGAAGAGTAGAAATTAGTATTTATAATAGTGAGATGTAGGAGCCTCTATGAAAACAGCCATCTTTAACTTCAAATTCTAGTAAAGGTAGTACTAGTTCTATCCTTTAGGATTATTGCAGCCACAGGTTTTTTCCTCCATTGGCGTCTCTTGTGGAAACAGAGCCACTCGACTATTCTTCCCTCTTATTTTCCTTCTTTGGCGTCTCTCATGCATGTTTCTCTTCTTCCTCAGTTTTCCACTATTGAAAAGTGCATGTGTTGAAATTTGGAGTTTAAAATGTTACGACTTAATGCAATATTCGTAGCACGTGAGGTGACTGGAATTTTTTTTTTTTTTTTTTTTTTTTTTTTTTTTTTTGTGCATAGATATTATTCCGGTTTTACGTGTTGTAACTCAATTTCAAATTGTTCGAAACTTCAACTGGTGGACGATTCAACATTTTGTTACTTCCACCATCTAGTGGAGACGTTCGACTCCACGTGTCCGCTGAACAGTTCCGAAGTAGCAAGAACGAGTGAAGAATTATAAAACATTGGCTCACAAATAGTACCAAATCGATAATTTAAGTTAAATCGGAAAAATAAATTTGATTATGATTTGGATTGGTATTGAAAAAAAATCTGATCATAACTGGTAGAGCCGTTAATATAGGTTTGGTCCGTTGGTTTAGCCCAGCCTAACCCGTGATTTAGCAGGACTGGGCTAGAAATTTTGGAGCCCGTTTGAAAACGAGGCTTTTAAGCCCGGCCCAAGTAAGCCCGTGGCCCGCGAGGCTTGACTGAGGCTGAGCCGGTCCGGCCCGTGGGCCTAATAAAATATTTATTTAGAATATATAAAAAATAAAAAGTATATTGCCTTTAGATATGGAAAGTTGGAATTTGATCTTTACTAAGAGGAACCAAAACTTGATCTTGAGAAGTTTCAAGAAGTGATATTGTCATATATTGGAAGGACCATTCTAGAAAATATCCTGATCTTTTTAATGATGGTGCGTGATATACTTAGCATTCTTATTACCACTGAACCATGAGAATCAATATTTAGCATTGGTGGCGTGTTCTTACAAAGTACACAAGTTGTATTTATTATGAAAATGTCCAAACTCTTATTATTACTTGAAATTGGCTGCACAGGTTTTCCCGAACTCAGACTGGTAATATTTTTTATGTGAATTTAAATATTATTAATTTTTAAAAATTAATTATTTTTAATATTTAATTAATTAATATTGCATATGAATTGTAGATGAAACTGAAGATGTTAAGACAACCTTGTCACCCACGGATTCAAATGTGTTTGATGAAGACGATGTGTTGGATATCTCATAAGCATCATGAATGTTCTCTTGAATAGTTTGTTTTAGTTTTGAATTTTAATGAATGAAATATAGTCCCGTCTATTACTTTATTTTAGTATTTATTGTGATATATTGGAACAATATAAAAAGTTATTAAGTTTTGCGTATTTTTTAACTTTTAAATAATTATCTTTTTTTTTAGGTCAGAACTTAAAGAAAAAGTGTAAAATTATATTTTAAAAAATGATGGGCCGTCCCGTGGGCGCCCGCGGCCCACATAGGACTGGGGTGGGCTGAACATTATAAGGCCCATCAAAATGGTGGGCTAGCCTAGTCCAGCCCATCAATAGCTAAAGCCCACATGGGTTGGGCTGGACTAGCCTGGCCCGACCCATATTGACAGCTCTAATAACTGGTTTGATTTGGGTTTAAACAAAAAAAATTAAATTGAAATCGAACCAACCCGATATTACATGTATATAAGTGTTAAAAATATTGTATACATAAAAGTATTTATTGTAAGGTAATTCATAAGTATTTTGACATTTAGCTTAAAGTATATATATTTATATGTATATCGCCTCATGATTTACTCCTGTTTTGTGTATTTTAAATGTAAAATTGTGACGACCCGGCCCGTCGTCACGGGAATTACCACCCCGTTATGTTGTAATTACATAATTCATGCTTTTATATAAGTGTTAGAGTCTATCGGGGGAGTTAGGAGTGAATTGGATTGAAAATGAGGCATATAGCCTTTTTGAAGGAGACTTGAATAAGGAAAGTCAACCCGGAGTTGACTATTTGGTTAGAGGGCTCGGAATCGGATTCTGATGATTCGGTTAGTTCCGGAAGGTGATTTGTGACTTAGGGGAGCGATCAGAATTGAATTTGGAGGCCCGGTGTAGAAATAGGCTTGAATTGGCTAAGGTTGAATTTTGGCGAAATTCGAACGGTAGGTGAGATTTTGATCCGGGGGTCGGAATGGAATTCCGACACAGTTGCAGTAGCTCCGTTAGGTGATTTTTGATGTGCCTGCAAAATTTCAGGTCATTCGGACGTCGTTTAGTCGGGTTTTTGATTGAATGCGTAATTCGAAAAGTTTTAAGGAATTTAGGCTTGAATCCGTGTGTAATTGGTGATTTTGATGTTTAGGATGGTGTTTTTATGATTGGAACAAATTCGTATCGTGTTTTGGAGTATGTTGGTGGTTTTCGTTGGGGTCCGGGGGCCTCGGGATGAATTCGGGGGTCCAAATGGACCATTTCTTCTATTTTTGAACTGCTGTTGGCTGCTGGTTTTGTTGCAGACGGATGCTCTATGTGATCGCATAGGGTAGATGCGATCGCATAGAAGGATGGAAGTGATCCCCAGAGTTGTTCTATGCGATCGCGTAATAGGAGATGCGATCGCATAGGTATGGAACCTGGCACTCTGCGATCGCAGGGTAACTTGTGCGATCGCATAGGGTAAAATGATCCGGGGTGCCTAAGAAGCTTATTGTTCTATGCGATCGCGTGGTCAGTTTGCGATCGCATAGTAGTAATTTGGAGCCTGGGTGAGATGTTCTATGCGATCGCGGAGAGGTAGTGAGGCCTGGAAGGTTGTGCTATGCGATCGCGGGTGTGCATTGCGATCGCATAGAAGAGGAAATTGGCAGGAAAATTTAACTCTATGCGATCGCATAGGGTCATTGCGATCGCATAGAAGGATTGGTCTGGCAGTGAAATTAAAACCATAGCAGAACCAGTCGCGGGTTCTTATACCCAAAACGCCATTTTTGAGTTCTAGAGAGAGAAACTCACGGGAATTGCTTGGTAATTCATCGGGGATTCGTTGGAGGTAAGTTTTGTGGCTTAATTACATCATTTTAACATGAAATCATTGGTTAAATCCCTGTAAATGGAAGATTTAAGGTGGGTTTGAGCCCTAGGCCTAAATTTAAGAAAAACATTGATTTGAGTGGGCAAATGGAGTCCGATTTTGGTAAATTTTATATGCCTAGACTCGTATCGAGATGAGGATTCCGAATATGTAATTTTTGTAATTTTTCGACAAGTGTACCAAAAGTCGGGTTTTGACAACTTGTGGGTTTTGATATAAATTGGGTTATTTCGAATGAATTTCGTGAAATTAGCGTATATTGATGCATTCTCTATGATTTTGAGCGGAGTTGGCATCCGAGGAGATTGATTTGCGAGGCAAGCGCAAGGCGGATTGAAGCTTCTACCGGTTCGAGGTGAGTGGTGGTAGTAAATAATGTACTGAGGGTTTGAAACCCCGTACTAGCACTTTACAGTGCTATATTGAGATGAGACACGCGTTCTATGACGGGCGTGGTGACATTGTGATAGGGGGTTCGGACTTAGTCCTTCCGGGCTAATAGAATACTGTGTTGTACGACTGTTAATGAGGTTATGACTGTACAATTGGGCTAATAGCCATGTTTGGGGCCTTGTGCCGATCTGTAGAGCATTAGGGAACCTATAGAGCTAGGTGACCTTTATATCGTGTTGGAAATATACACTCGGCCATAGCTCTAGCTGTATAGCATAATATGAGCCCGTACTAGATGTGTACATTGAGAGAGATTATCTAGGGTGAAATTCCTTGTTCTAGCTGAGTGGGCCTGAAAGGCCAAGTTTATATTGACTGAGACAGGGTCAAGGACCCACTGTGATATATTATATTGGGCATGAAAGGCCAAGTCTATATTAACTGAGACAGGGTCAAGGACCCATTGTGATATATTATATTGGGCCTGAGAGGCCAAGTGCATACTGACCGGGATAGGGTCGAGGACCCATTATGAGGTATTATGTATATAGATACCTATATTGGATCGGACCGCACGCCGCAATAATGTACATGTAATATACATGTAATATACATGTGGGACGGATCGCACGCCGCAGTATTATTGCGCTGGGCTGTAGGAGCCCCTCGGAGTACGAGTACGCACACGTTCCGGTGAGCGCGGTATATTATGGGATCGGGTTGCACGCGCGCAGCGAATAATTATATATGTATATATATATATTGGATCGGACCGCACGCCGCAGTGATATGGTGGACCTGGCTGCACGCCATTGCACCATAGCGCTTGGGCCTGGGGAGCCCCTCCGAAGTACGTATACACCCCAGTGAGCGCGCGTCGACGTAAAATGGAGCGGGCGGCGCGCGCCGCAGCGTATATGTATTGGAGCGGGGCGCACGCCAACATTATACTTAATCATACCCTACTATCTACTTAAATACTTATACATTATAGACATAAGAATGTGTCTTTATATGTTGAGATGGCCGTACACCGTAGGGGTACGAGTGAGGGTTGGTTCGGTGTGGAATCTTGTAGAGATAAACGTAGATTGGAGGTTAGAGTACTACTATAGTGATGACGTACCTGTGAGGGTTGTCTTAGAACTGCTAAGTGATAGCACAGGAGTTCTTACCTTCAGTTATTATTTATTATTGTTACTCACTGAGTTGAAATATACTCACCCCACTCCCCTGCACTTTTTGTGCAGATTCACAGGTACCCGAGAGCGGTTGAGACATTGTTGCTGCTGATCCTTGTCTACTTTTGCGGAGATTTCGAGGTAGCTGCCAGCGTCCGCAGAGCTTGTTTTCTCCTTCTTTATCATCTTGTTGATTTCCTATTTGCCTAGACTTGGTTGTATTAGGATGCTATTCTGTAGAGGCTCGGTCTCGTGACACCACGATATGGTTGGGACCGTATTTTGTATGTTTTACATTTCGTTTATCACCTGATATGATCATTTATTGTTTAAGTTTAATTTAATTAATAATTGGCTGGTTTAAGGGATGATATGGTCGGGCTTGCCTAGCATTGTGTTGGGCGCCATCACGACCAGGGTTTGGGTCGTGACAAGTTGGTATCAGAGCCTAGGTTAACAGGTCTCGCGAGTCATGAGCCGGTTGGTAGAGTCTCGTGGATCGGTGCGGGGACGCCTGTACTTATCCTCGGGAGGCTGCAAACCTTTTAGGAAAAGTTTCAATTCTTGGAATTCTTGTCGTGCGATTACTTTTGACTTGAACTGAACTTTGACCTTCTACTCTCTCGCAGATGGCGAGAACTCGATCATCCGGACGTGGAGGACGACCACCACTACCACCTGCTAGAGGCCGTGGACGCGGTCGTGGTCGTGGCGGAGTTAGGGCAGCTGAGGCAGTGCCAGCTGACCCACAACCCCCAGTTGCAGAGGTGCCAGCAGCACCAGATCAGGCACCAGCTGTGCCCATTGTTATTCCGGGTCTACAGGAGACCCTGGCTCAGATACTAGTAGTCTGCACTGGCCTAGCACAGGCGGTTTCAGTTACTACTGCAGCAGCTGCATCGGGGATCGGGGGTGGTCATCGGACCCCCGCGGTACGCACTCCAGAGCCAGCAGTGCAGGGCTTACAGACACTAGAGGCTCCTCCAGTTCAGCCTGTGGTACCGGTTCAGCCAGCAGATCAGATTCAGGGGGACAGGGTCCCAGCTATGACGGACGATGAGCAGCGTCGTCTCGAGAGGTTCACCAGGTTATCTCCTCCAGTGTTCACTGGTGCTCCGGGCGAGGACGCCCAAGGTTTTCTGGATAAGTGCCGTCGGATGCTTCGTACGGCAGGGATCTTGGAGTCTAGTGGGGTATCTTTCACTACCTTTCAGTTTCAGGGGCCAGCCTTCGCTTGGTGGGAGGTTTATGAGCGCCGCAGGCCAGCAGGGGCAGCACCACTATCATGGCCAGAGTTCTCCACTATGTTCTTGGAGAATTGGGTGCCTCGATCTCCGAGAGAGGAGATGCGTAGGGAGTTTGAGGGTCTCCGTTAGGGGGACATGTCAGTATCAAAGTATGAGATCAGGTTTACAGAGTTGTCCAGATATGCACTGTGGCTAGTTCATTCAGACAGAGAGAGGATTGGACGCTTCGTGGACGGCCTCATTTATCCCATTCGTATTCTGATGACTCGGGAGAGGGTTTTGAGTCGTACATTTGAGGATGCTGTGGATATCGCTCACGACATAGAGACAGATCGTCGCAGAGAGCGGGATGAGAGGAGGCCAAGAGGCCTCGAGGTTCAGCTAGGTGTAGCGGTACTCAAACTAGAGGCCAGAGTCAGCAGAGCCGACGTCGCTCTTTCAGATCTTCGCAGTCGGGCCGCTCAGATTGCCGTAGGTGGTTTTCTAGCCAGGGTTATCAGGGTTCACACCAGAGTCAGCCATCTCTCAACGCCATGCTAGCTCAGAGTTCTTCGCAGGCCCCATCTGCTCAGGGTTCTTCTCGGCCTAGTTCATCAGCTGGCCACTCCAGCGCCAGAGGTCCTTATCAGTCTCAGTACCCAGCACCGGGGAGTTGCTACGAGTGCGGAGAGTTTGGGCACCACCGTAGGGAGTGTCCCCGTCTTGTCTCCAGATCTTATCAGCAGAGGGGGCAGCCCTCGTCATCTGGTCCTTCTACTTCAGCACCCGCCCCGCCAGCTAGGGGTGAGGGTCAGACAGCTAGGGGTCGCCCTCGAGGGGGAGGCCGATCAGGCGGTCAGGCTAGATGCTATGCTTTTCAGGGCCGATCTGAGGCTGTTGCTTCTGATGATGTCATTACAGGTATTATTTCAATCTGCCACAGAGATGCCTCAGTATTGTTTGATCCCGGTTCTACTTATTCTTATGTGTCTACATATTTTGCTCCTCATTTGGGCACGACCCGAGGGAG
This sequence comes from Nicotiana noctiflora, assembly GCA_032618575.1. Taxonomy (NCBI): domain Eukaryota; kingdom Viridiplantae; phylum Streptophyta; class Magnoliopsida; order Solanales; family Solanaceae; genus Nicotiana; species Nicotiana noctiflora. The sequence continues at coordinate 7,394 of JASVEL010011409.1, read as the reverse complement.
TCTTGAGCTGCTAGTGCATGTATCTACCCCGGTAGGGGATACTATTGTTGTGGACCATGTATACCGGTCCTGTTTGGTCACTATTGGAGGTCTGGAGACCCGAGTAGACCTGTTGCTTCTCGGCATGATTGATTTTGATGTTATATTGGGCATGGACTGGTTATCTCCATGTCATGCTATTCTGGACTGTCATGCTAAGACAGTCACCTTGGCTATGCCGGGCATTCAGAGGATCGAGTGGCGAGGCACGACTGAGTATGTACCTAGCAGGGTAATATCTTTCCTCAAGGCCCGACGAATGGTTGGGAAGGGATGTCTCTCTTATTTAGCATTTGTGCGGGAGGTCGAGTCCCAGACTCCCAGTATTGATTCTGTTCCCATTGTGCGAGACTTTCTTGATGTGTTTCCCTCAGACCTGCCGGGCATGCCGCCGGATAGGGATATTGATTTTGGTATCGATTTGGTGCCAGGCACTCAGCCTATTTCTATTCCTCCGTATCGGATGGCACCAGCTGAGTTGAAGGAATTGAAGGAGCAGCTCCAGGAACTCTAGATAAGGGGTTCATTCGGCCAAGTATGTCACCGTGGGGTGCACCGGTCCTGTTTGTTAAGAAGAAGGACGGATCCATGAGGATGTGTATTGACTACAGGCAGCTAAACAAAGTAACGGTGAAGAATAAGTATCCTCTGCCTCGTATTGATGATTTATTTGATCAGCTCCAGGAGCTAGGGTGTTCTCGAAGATTGATCTTCGTTCAGGCTACCATCAGCTGAAGATTAGAGAGTCTGACATTATGAAGACTGCATTCAGGACCAGATATGGTCACTATGAGTTCCTTGTGATGTCTTTTGGGCTAACCAACGCCCCAGCAGCATTTATGCATCTGATGAACAGTGTATTCAGGCCGTATCTTGATTCATTTGTGATCGTATTCATTGATGACATACTAGTCTACTCTCGTAGCCGGGAGGAGCATGCTCGGCACTTGAGTATTGTATTGCGGAGATTGAGAGAGGAGAAGCTGTATGCCAAGTTCTCCAAATGTGAGTTCTGGCTTGAGTCCGTGGCATTCTTAGGGCACGTGGTGTCTTGTGATGGTATTCAGGTAGATCCGAGGAAGGTCGAGGCAGTGCAGAGTTGGCCCAGACCGACCTCAGTTTCTGAGATCCGTAGCTTTATGGGATTGGCAGGGTATTATCGCCGATTCGTCCAGGGATTCTCTTCTATTGCCTCACCCTTGACTAGATTGACTCAGAAGGGTATTCCTTTCTTATGGTCCGAGGAGTGCGAGGAGAGCTTTCAGAAGCTCAAGACAGCACTGACCACAGCACCAGTCTTGATTCTACCGACAGCTTCAGATTCTTATACTGTATATTGTGATGCCTCAGGAGTGGGCATTGGTTGTGTGTTGATGCAGGAGGGTAGGGTCATTGCTTATGCTTCTCGTCGGTTGAAGCCCCACGAGAAGAACTACCCTGTTCATGATTTGGAGCTAGCAGCCATAGTTCATGCTTTGAAGATTTGGAGGCATTACCTGTATGGTGTCTCGTGTGAGGTGTTCACGGATCATCGCAGCCTTCAGCACTTATTCAGACAGAAGGACCTTAATTTGAGACAGCGGAGGTGGTTGGAGTTGCTTAAGGATTATGACATCACTATTTTGTATCATCCGGGGAAGGCCAATGTGGTGGCCGATGCCTTGAGTCGGAAGGCGGTTAGCATAGGCAGCCTAGCTTTCATCCCAGTTGGGGAGAGGCCATTTGCTTATGATGTTCAGGCCCTAGCCAATCGGCTAGTGAGATTAGATATTTCGGAGCCGAGTTGAGTGTTGGCTTGTGTTGTTTCTCGATCTTCCTTATATGATCGCATCGGGGAGCGACAATATGATGACCCACATTTGCTTGTCCTTAAGGACAGAGTGTAGCATAATGATGCTAGAGATGTGACTATCGACAGTGATGGTGTTCTGAGGATGCAGGGCCGTATATGCGTGCCCGATGTTGATGGTTTGCGGGAGTTGATACTTGAGGAGGCACACAGTTCGCGGTACTCTATTCACCCAGGTGCCGCAAAGATGTACCAAGACTTGAGACAGCACTACCGGTGGAGGAGAATGAAGATGGATATTGTTAGGCATGTAGCTAAGTGCCTCAATTGCCAGCAGGTCAAATATGAGCATCAGAGACCGGGCGGTGTTCTTCAGCGTATGGTTATTCCCGAGTGGAAATGGGAGAGGATCACCATGGATTTTGTTACTGGGCTCCCTCGGACAGCGAGGAAGTTTGATTCTGTATGGGTGATTGTTGATCGACTGACTAAGTCCGCACATTTCATCCCAGTTAGTACTACTTACTCATCGGAGCGGTTGGCGGCGATCTTTATTCGGGAGATTGTCAGGTTGCATGGGGTCCCAGTGTCTATTATATCTGACAGAGGCACTCAGTTCACTTCTCAGTTTTGGAGAGCATTTCGGCGAGAGATGGGTACGAGGGTTGAGTTGAGTACAGCATTTCACCCCCAGACAGACGGGCAGTCTGAGCGTACTATTCAGATCCTGGAGGATATGTTGCGGGCATGTGTGATTGACTTTGGTGGTGCATGGGATGAGTTCTTACCACTTGCTGAGTTTGCCTACAACAACAGCTACCAGTCGAGTATTCAGATGGCCCCGTACGAGGCATTGTATGGCAGACGGTGTAGATCTCCCGTCGGATGGTTCGAGCCTGGTGAGGATAGATTGATAGGGACTGAGATAGTCCAGGATGCTCTGGATAGAGCAAAGTTGATACAGGAGAGGCTTCGTACAGCACAGTCTCGTCAGAAGAGTTATGCGGACCGTAGAGTTCGAGAGTTGTCTTTCATGGTTGGAGATAGAGTATTGTTGAAGGTTTCACCCATGAAGGGTGTCATGAGGTTCGGGAGGAAAGGGAAGTTGAGTCCCAGGTATATTGGCCCTTTTGAGATACTCAGGAGAGTTGGAGAGGTGGCATATGAGTTAGCCTTGCCACCCAATTTATCCAGCGTTCATCCGGTATTCCATGTGTCTATGCTCCGGAAGTACATTGGAGATCCGTCCCATGTATTAGACTTCAGTACCATTCAGCTGGATGGTGACCTATCCTATGATGTGGAGCCTATTGCTATTTTGGGTCGCCAAGTAAGGAAGTTGAGGTCGAAGGAGATTGCATCGGTTAAGGTTCAGTGGAGAGGTCGACCCGTGGAGGAGGCTACTTGGGAGGTTGAGCGGGAGATGCGGAGCAGATACCCTCAGCTATTTGAGACTTCAGGTATGTTTCTTGACCCGCTCGAGGACGAGCGTTTGCTTAAGAGGGGAGAATGTGACGACCCGGCCCGTCGTCACGGGAATTACCACCCCGTTATGTTGTAATTACATAATTCATGCTTTTATATAAGTGTTAGAGTCTATCGGGGGAGTTAGGAGTGAATTGGATTGAAAATGAGGCATATAGCCTTTTTGAAGGAGACTTGAATAAGGAAAGTCAACCCGGAGTTGACTATTTGGTTAGAGGGCTCGGAATCGGATTCTGATGATTCGGTTAGTTCCGGGAGGTGATTTGTGACTTAGGGGAGCGATCGGAATTGAATTTGGAGGCTCGGTGTAGTTTTAGGCTTGAATTGGCTAAGGTTGAATTTTGGCGAAATTCGAACGGTAGGTGAGATTTTGATCCGGGGGTCGGAATGGAATTCCGACAGTTGCAGTAGCTCCGTTAGGTGATTTTGGATGTGCCTGCAAAATTTCAGGTCATTCGGACGTCGTTTAGTCGGGTTTTTGATTGAATGCGTAATTCGAAAAGTTTTAAGGAATTTAGGCTTGAATCCGTGTGTAATTGGTGATTTTGATGTTTAGGATGGTGTTTTTATGATTGGAACAAGTTCGTATCGTGTTTTGGAGTATGTTGGTGGTTTTCGTTGGGGTCCCGGGGGCCTCGGGTTGATTTCGGGGGTCCAAACGGACCATTTCTTCTATTTTTGAACTGTTGTTGGCTGCTGGTTTTGTTGCAGACGGATGCTCTATGCGATCGCATAGGGTAGATGCGATCGCATAGAAGGATGGAAGTGAGCCCCAGAGTTGTTCTATGCGATCGCGTAATAGGAGATGCGATCGCATAGGTATGGAAACTGGCAATCTGCGATCGCAGGGTCACTTGTGCGATCGCATAGAAGAGATTGGAGAGGTGAGAAAAATGTTCTATGCGATCGCATAGCAAGGGGTGCGATCGCATAGGTTTGTCAGACTGTGCATTGCGATCGCATAGCCAGTGTTGCGATCGCAGAGAAGAAAAGATGAGGCCTGGAAGGTTGTGCTATGCGATCGCGGGTGTGCATTGCGATCGCATAGAAGGGGAAATTGGCAGGAAAATTTAACTCTATGCGATCGCATAGGGTCATTGCGATCGCATAGAAGGATTGGTCTGGCAGTGAAATTAAAACCAGAGCAGAACCAGTCGCGGGTTCTTATACCCAAAACGCCATTTTTGAGTTCTAGAGAGAGAAACTCACGGGAATTGCTGGTAATTCATCGGGGATTCGTTGGAGGTAAGTTTTGTGGCTTAATTACATCATTTTAACATGAAATCATGGGTTAAATTTCTGTAAATGGAAGATTAAAGGTGGGTTTGAACCCTAGGCCTAAATTTAAGAAAAATACTGATTTGAGTGGGCAAATGGAGTCCGATTTTGGTAAATTTTATATGCCTAGACTCGTATCGAGATGAGGATTCCGAATATGTAATTTTTGTAATTTTTTGACAAGTGTACCAAAAGTCGGGTTTTGACAACTTGTGGGTTTTGATATAAATTGGGTTATTTCGAATGAATTTCGTGAAATTAGCGTATATTGATGCATTCTCTATGATTTTGAGCGGAGTTGGCATCCGAGGAGATTGATTTGCGAGGCAAGCGCAAGGCGGATTGAAGCTTCTACCGGTTCGAGGTGAGTGGTGGTAGTAAATAATGTACTGAGGGTTTGAAACCCCGTACTAGCAATTTACAGTGCTATATTGAGATGAGACACGCGTTCTATGACGGGCGTGGTGACATTGTGATAGGGGGTTCGGACTTAGTCCTTCCCGGCTAATAGAATACTTTGTTGTATGACTGTTACTCAGATTATAACTGTACAATTGGGCTAATAGCCATGTTTGGGGCCTTGTGTCGATCTGTAGAGCATTAGGGAACCTATAGAGCTAGGTGACCTTTATATCGTGTTGGAAATATACACTCAGCCGTAGCTCTAGCTGTATAGCATAATATGAGCCCGTACTAGATGTGTACATTGAGAGAGATTATCTAGGGTGAAATTCCTTGTTCTAGCTGAGTGGGCCTGAAAGGCCAAGTTTATATTGACTGAGACAGGGTCAAGGACCCACTATGAGATGTTATATTGGGCCTGAAAGGCCAAGTCTATATTGACTGAGACAGGGTCAAGGACCCACTGTGATATATTATATTGGGCACGAGAGGCCAAGTATATACTGACTGGGATAGGGTCGAGGACCCATTATGAGGTATTATATATATATACCTATATTGGATCGGGCTGCATGATGTATTGGATCGGACTGCACGCCGCAGTAATATATATGTGGATCGGACTGCACGCCGCAGTATTATTGCGCTTGGGCTGTAGGAGCCCTTCGAAGTCTGAGTCTGCACACATTCTCAGTGAGCGCTGGTGTATATTATAGGATTGGGCTGCGCGCCGCAACAGTATAAATATATATACATATATATATTGGATCGGGCTGCACGCCGAAGTAATACATGTGTGGATCGGGCTGCACGCCGCAGCATCATAGTGCTTGGGCCTAGGGAGCCCCTCCGAAGTACGTATACACCCCCAGTGAGCGATGTCGACGTTAAATGGAGCGGGCTGCGCGCCACAGCGGTATATGTATTGGAGCGGGCTGCACGCCGCAGCATTATACTTAATCATACCCTACTATCTACTTAAATACTTATACATTATAGACATAAGAATGTGTCTTTATATGTTGAGATGGCCGTACACCGTAGGGGTACGAGTGAGGGTTGGTTCAGTGTGGAATCTTGTAGAGATAAACGTAGATTGGAGGTTAGAGTACTACCATAGTGATGACGTACCTGTGAGGGTTGCCTTAGAACTGCTAAGTGATAGCACAGGAGTTCTTACCTTCGGTTATTATTTATTATTGTTACTCACTGAGTTGAAATATACTCACCCCACTCCCCTGCACTTTCTGTGCAGATCCACAGGTGCCCGAGAGCAGTTGAGACATTGTAGCTGCTGATCCTTGTCTACTTTTGCGGAGATTACGAGGTAGCTGCCAGCGTCCGCAGAGCTTGTTTTCTCCTTCTTTATCATCTTGTTGATTTCCTATTTGCCTAGACTTGGTTGTATTAGGATGCTATTCCGTAGAGGCTCAGTCTCGTGACACCACGATATGGTTGGGACCGTATTTTGTATGTTTTACATTTCGTTTATCACCTGATATGATCATTTATTGTTTAAGTTTAATTTAATTAATAATTGGCTGGTTTAAGGGATGATATGGTCGGGCTTGCCTAGCATTGTGTTGGGCGCCATCACGACCAGGGTTTGGGTCGTGACAAAAATATATTGATTTATGTTAATTTGTGGAGTTTTTATATGTAGGACTCATCCGGAGGCAGTGTATTGGGAAAAATTGAGTTTACATATTGAAGTGATTGAAAGATGACGTCTCATGACATGAAGGCTGGTCAAAGAATGATGTTAAGCAAGGAGGCACGAGTTGCAACATATACGAGCTGAGGCACAAGCAGAGGCACGGGCAGATATTCAAAAGACTCGACGCTCGTACCTATTTAAATCTAAAACTTAAGAAGAATGAATCTGACAACACAGAAGAGTACAAATACAATATTTAATAAGCATTATATACTGAAAACATTAGAGAATCTATATTAAAATTACAATGATTATGTGACATAGTATTTAATCCCTTTAATTTTCTACAATGACCTTATTAAGACAAAGGCAAAACGTATATCTTAGAAATAGCTATAAAAAGGAGAAGACTGGTCATTGCAAGGACACGAAATATCAACTAAATATACGGATTTACTTTGTTTTCTGTTATCTAACTTATTGTTATAAAAATCAATTTCTTTTGTTCATTTTCGATTATCAGTAACCTGAGTTCTTTTAAAAATAAAGCTTTGACCAAAATTTTATTTTTTGATTAAACAAATTAGTTTCGTCTTCGGGAATCTGATAATCTATTCTTTCTTAACCTAACCTATTTTGTTACATCAACAACCATATCAAATGTTAACGACAAAACCCAAGGAAACCATCAACTCCAAGGGGACCCACAAGATGAACGCACTCCGATCCCTTCTCCACAAAGCT